>SJYT01026036.1:779862-801781 GCA_006410635.1 Cephalophus harveyi
TCAAGGCTGTATATTGTCACCCTGTTTATTTAACTTATATGCAGAGTACATCATGAGAAACGCTGGGCTGGAAGAAGCACAAGCTGGAATCAAGATTGCTGGGAGAAATATCAGTAACCTCAGATATGCAGATGACACCACCCTTATGGCAGAAAGTGAAGAGGAACTAAAAAGCCTCTTGATGAAAGTGAAAGTGGAGAGTGAAAAAGTTGGCTTAAAGCTCAACATTCAGAAAACGAAGATCATGGCATCCACCATGGGAAATAGATGGGGAAACAGTGGAAACAGTGTCAGACTTTATTTTTGGGGGCTCCAAAATCACTGCAGATGGTGACTGCAGCCATGAAACTAAAAGACGCTTACTCCTTGGAAGAAAAGTTATGACCAACCTAGATAGCATTTTCAAAAGCAGAGACATTACTTTGCTGACTAAGGTCCGACTAGTCAAGGCTATGGCTTTTCCTGTGGTCATGTATGGATGTGAGAGTTGGACTGTGAAGTAGGCTAAGTGCCGAAGAATTGATGCTTTGAACTGTGGTGTTGGAGAAGACTCTTGAGAGTTCCTTGGACTGCAAGGTGATCCAACCAGTCCATTCTGAAGGAGATCAACCCTGGGATTTCTTCGGAAGGAATGATGCTAAAGCTGAAACTCCAGTACTTTGGCCACCTCATGAGAAGAGTTGACTCATTGGAAAAGACTCTGATGCTGGGAGGGGTTGGGGGCAGGAGGAGAAGGGGAGGACAGAGGATGAGATGGCTGGATGGCATCACGGACTCGATGGACGTGAGTCTGAGTGAACTCCAGGAGATGGTGATGGACAGGGAGGCCTGGTGTGCTGCAATTCATGGGGTTGCAAAGAGTCGGACACGACTGAGCGACTGACCTGAACTGTGCTAGGCCACACGGGCACCGAGATGAGAAAAACCTCCAAGGGGTGTGGGGGTGGGAACATACCATTTAAATACCATGTAAGAAATATGATATTATAGCTCTACATATGGAGCCAGGGGCGCTGAGGGGAGGGACTTCTAACCAAAATTTGGGTCTGGGGAAGGCCTCTTAAAGATGACAATGGAGCCAAGTCTTAAAGGGCAGGTAGAATTTAGTCAGGTGAGGAAAGAACACAACCTGTGATGCCACAGGCCCTGCTCCACTCTTTTGGAGACAACTGAGTCTGATATCTTTGCTTCCGGAAAAGGAAACAATTGTATGTAGTGCTGAAGCGCTGCTGACTCTGGGTGGAAAGTCTCCAGACCTTGGAAAGTAGGAAGACAGTCAGCTCTGGAGACTTTCAGAGTTTTAAAGGCCCATTAGCTTCAAAAAGATTAGAAAATTCTCCTCATATGAAAATGCAGTGGTAAAAAGTTTGAATTTAGATACAAAGCCTGCTGATTATGACAGTGTTCTAGAGGAGGAGAAAGAATCCAAAGGCCATCCACATGAGGCAGTAGAGTGACTGTTTTTAGATGACTGTGGCTTCCTGCCTGGATAGCACAAAGATATAATTTCCAGAACTGTTTTAAAAGTTGAATAACAGATAAATTGAATGATTTTTGCAGCAAAATGTGTGGCTCAAAACATCCTCACAATGTGCAGTCCTGAACAGGAAAGAGGTTTCTGAATGCTTATGTTTGGGCTGAGATGGGACAGAGTATCTGTGACTACAATTACCTAAAACAGGGATATGGGGACTTCCCTGGTGGTTCAGCACTTAAGAATCCACCTTGCAATGCAGGGGAAGCAGGTTCGATCCTTGGTCAGGTAACTAAGATCCCATGTGCCATAACTAACAGAGTCTACATGTTGCAATGAAAGATCCTGCCAAGTGTTGCAACTAAGATCTGATGCAGCCAAGTAAATAAATAAATATTAAAAAAAAAATAAAATAGGGATAGGTCTAGTCTTGGGAATTGATTTGGAAGGCATGGGGAAATGCCCATTATTTTGCTAGAACCGTGTGCCCTTTCGTTTCTTTACTTTTTCAAGCAGCCTGGGACATATGTTGATTCAACTTTTTACCAATATTAAATTACAGCATGCTTCCTTTTTTTTTTTTTTTTTCATTACAGAAACAAAAGATTGCAATAAACTTCTTGTCTTTTTATACCTTGTTTCACTTAGCAATTGGAACTGTATTATTCTGGGGGAGAATTCAAATGTGGCTGGTAGAGAGGGTAGTCAATTAACTGCAGGTAGTTCTGCATCATTAAACTAAACATGCCTTGCTTTCCCAAGTTTCATGGAAACATTCAGTGCTATCTTAAAAACAAAATAAAACCATTCTCTCTAGCTGGAAAGGTTTAGCCCTGTGACTGTGCGTTAACATTAACCTTGAAATGCCTTCCATCTACCATACACCTCCATATTTCTCCCACAAAGGTTTCTGCAAAGTACAGTCCTGACACCATTACCATGAGCGGCCCTCTATCTGGGAATGATTACACTTGCATATGGATTTAACTTGGGACAGGAATAAGTTAGCACCTTCCTTTGACCTCTCTCTGAGCACAACATACAAACAGAATCCAGGAATGATGAGTACTTCGCAGCAGCTGGCTTCCACAGGTGGTGAGACAGAATATGACACATGACGGGTCTAGTCATTCAGCCAAGTGTCAATTTCGGAAATGAGCATCTGCCAGTCTCCTTAACTGGGAATTGAGTTGTTTTTATCAACTTCCAGCCTTGCGAACTTAAATGAGGCTTTGAAACACATTCACTTATAATTTAACTAAAAAATAAAATACTGTTTTTCTTGCATTTTCACAGACTGGAAGGGACTGGAAGCAGTTGCAAGCACTGGAAAGTGGGTCCCTATGAGGCCCCAACCTCCCCACTCAGCTAGTGAGGGTATTCTGTCTTCAAAATTTCAATCTCCAGCCAAATGCTATTTTAGAAATATGATGACCACTGTGGTCATAAGGCAAACACACTGGCACTTTCAAAAGTCCTCTCTGGGTGAAGCTACGATAGATCAATATTCTAAAAATATTTTTTTAAGAACATATACATGTCTTGCTTTAAGATAACTTTATTGGGAGGTTATAGAAATATGACTTAACTATAGGCAAGTTTAAGTCAAATGTCTCAAAGATTCTAAACACAGCAGGGTATCTAAGATTTTTCTTGCAGATTGTAGGTTCCTGGGCCCTGTAAGAGTTGGTCACTCAGTGGGGCTCATTTCATTGCATCCAGCAGAAGTCGCAGTTCAGCACTGACTACAAAGTTCTATATTAGCACAGTCCAACAGAAATACAAAGGCACGCAGGTAATTACCAAAAAAACTCGTTAACTATATTTTACAAAAAATGTTTAGTGTATTTTCTAATAACTGCATTTTTAAAAGTGTCATATAAAGGAACGGATGAGATTACTTTTAATAATATATTGGATTAGCCAAAACTTTCATTCGGCTTTTTCTGTGACATCACACGGAAAAATCTGAACAAAACTTTTGGCCAATCCAATATATTATTTAACCCAATGTATCAAAAATATTACCATTTTCAACATGTAATTAATACATAAACGTTAATGAAATATTTTACATTTTTTTTTTGGTACTAAGTTTCTGAAATCCAATGTGTATTTTATACTTATGGCACAGGTCAATTCAGAGGAGCCAGGAATAAACCCCACGTGGCTAGTGGCTCTCGTGTTAGATGGCACAACTCTATCCTATTCAGAATGGACGGACAGGTAAACGCGGCCATGGGAGTACCAGGGCCCCCTAAATTCTAGGGTGCTTTGATATCCTAAACCATGGCCCCTCACAGCTTCAGAAACTGGCACTTCCAAATACGCTTGCATTAAGGTTTTATCACTTACAGCTGCAACTTAAAAGTGCTAACTATTTCAATCGTTCCCTTTCTGCACCTGCTTGTATAGAAAACTGGTCTTGATGTCAGAACTGGGCATTCCTACACTAGTGCATTGGAGAAAAAGACAGATGGGCTAACTGAGTCACCAGATCACAGGAATGCCAGTTCTTTTCCAATGTTTCGCTTATATTTTAAAATAACTTTTCCCCCCATAAATATTATTGTGAGTCTTTTCAGTACAGAGATCTAGAGAAAAGTATTAATTCTAAAAATAAACCCAACAAAAATAGGTGGTAAAACATATTTAAGTAACTTATGCAGTCAGCTTTACTTACTTTCTATGCAACTTTCAAGGACTACGTTAACGTTAACTAGAACATGATCTGAAATTTACAGACCCTTGAGATCTTACAAATTCTAACCAACTCTAGCCTTTCATCCAGAGAAAGCAATGGCACCCCACTCCAGTACTCTTGCCTGGAAAATCCCATGGATGGAGGAGCCTGGTGGGCTACAGTCCATGGGGTCGCGAAGAGTCGGACATGACTGAGCAACTTCCCTTTCACTTTTCACTTTCATGCATTGGAGAAGGAAATGGCAATCCACTCCAGGGTTCTTGCCTGGAGAATCCCAGGGACGGGGGAGCCTGGTGGGCTGCCGTCTATGGGGTCGCACAGAGTCGGACACGACTGAAGCGACTTAGCAGCCGCAGCAGCCTTTCATCCTCAGTAAGTACTGCAGCACTAAAGTGATTACCTTAGGTAAATGCTCTTTGATGGTTTCGTTGTCTCTCTTCACTACCTCCCTCATTTCTTGGCTCCCAAGGTAGGCAGCGTTAACTACATTAAAAAAAAAAAAAAGACAAACATTTAGAATATATAGAACAAACACAAATGTCAAATTAATTGTAGTCAATTCCTGTTTCACCCTTTTCTTTTGGCAAGTGCTATGTGATGTAAGATGTCAGTGAATCCAAGAGAAGCATGTGAGTCAGTGACTCTGGAAACAAGGGCATGCCCCATGTAAGGCTCTCTCTTACTTTCACCTGGCTTTCTCAGCAGCAACATTTAGCTGTATGATGGCCTAATGTCAGATATCACAGCAGATGTGTGTCACTGTACCTGATCAAGGTATTTTTATGACTTAAGGATTAGAATCACACATTTTAACAGATAAATCATACATACCAGGGAAACCACACACAGTTGCAAACATTAAAACATCTTGTTAACCTTTTTTTTTAGAAAGGACACAACTATAAAGAATGTCTGTTTTAAAATAGGTTTAAATGATCTTGAAGAGTTAGTTGTTAATGAAGGTCAGTCCTATTATGCCTATTATATGCAAAATAGGGAGAGTGACTCCCATTTTCAAGATGACAAATATCTGGAAAAGAGGAAGAAAGCCAGCGATAATCCAAATTTGTGGGCTTCCCTGGTAGCTCAGTGGTAAAGACTTTCTGGTACTGCTACACAAATTTTCATTTGATTCTCTGTGCCTTGAATTCCACTTTGGTTGGTATTATTACTGTTAGTTTGCTTTCTTTTTGGCATCATCCTCCTATTTGTCTTTTATTTTTAATCTTTTGTTATTTTAAGTACATCTCTTGAAGTCACAAATGGGTCTTTTTAAAAACACAGTTTAAAGTCTCTCTCTCTTAAATATAGGACTTAACATACTTGTGTATATTGATATAAAAGATAGTTGGTCTGACTCCAGTCAATGGGCAGAATAAAGTAATAATAAGGTTCACAGCAGAGATTAATCAAGTTGAGACCAGAAAGACAAATGAGAAACTAAATGAAACTAAAAACAAGTTCAATAAAACTGATAAAACTCTATAGCCAGACTGTTCAGAAAAAATTTGAGAATACATAAAACATTAGCAATATCAGGAATGAGAAATGATAACCCTTCAGATACTACAGACATCAAAAGGATCAGTTCAGTTCAGTCGCTCAGTCATGTCCGACTCTTTGCGACCCATGGACCACAGCACGCCAGCCCTCCCTGTCCATCACTAACTCCCAGAGTTTACTCAAACTCATGTCCATCAAGTTGGTGATGCCATCCCACTATCTCATCCTCTGTCATCCCGTTCTCCTCCTGCCCTCAATCTTTCCCAGCATCAGGGTCTTTTCAATGAGTCAGCTCTTCGCAGCAGATGGCTGAAGTATTGGAGTTTCAGCTTCAGCATTAGTCCTTCCAATGAACACTCAGGACTGATCTCCTTTAGGATTGACTGGTTGGATCTCCTTGCAGTCCAAGGGACTCTCAAGAGTCTTCACCAACATCACAGTTCAAAAGCATCAATTCTGTGCTCAGCTATCTTTATAGTCCAACTCTCGCATCCAAATATGACTACTAGAAAAACCATAGCCTTGACTAGATGGACCTTTGCTGGCAAAGTAATGATAGTCAGGTAATTTTGTGGACTTTGCCATGAAATTTAAAAACTCAGATGAAACAGACAGTCTGTACACAGACACAAATTTGAAGCTCACTTGACAACAGATAGAGGCTTCCCTGATGGCTCAGCAGTTAAGAATCTACCTGCAATGCAGGAGACATGGGTTCGATCCCTGGGTTGGCAAGATCCCTTGGAGGAGAAAATGGCAACCACTCCAGTATTCTTGCCTGGAAAAAAAATCCCATGGACAGAGGAGCCTGGCTGGCTACAGTCCACGGGTTTGCAAAGTCAGACACGACTGAGTGACTAAGCATGCATGACAATAGGTAACCTCAATAGTTCTCCTATCTATTAAAGAAATTAAATTTGTAACTTAAAAGCCTCTCCACAAAGAAAACTCCAGGGCAAGATGAGTTCATTGGTCCATTCTATGAAACATTCAAAGAAGAAATAATATTGATTCTAAATAAATTCTTCCAGAAATGACTACACATATATGGTTATTTAATTCTTGCCAAAGGTGGCATTTCAGAACAGCAGAAAACAGGTGGTCTCTGGTAGGCAGAATTCTCAGATGACACAAACGATCCCTGCCCTTTTATAATCAATCCCCTCTGAGTGTGGGTGAAACCTGTGAGCAAGATGACATATTGCTCCCATGACTAGGTTATGTTATAAAGTGGAGATGACTTTAAGGGAGATTATCCCAGTGGGCCTGACCTAATCACATGAGTCCTTCAAAATCTGAGTTCTCTCTGGCTAGTGGCAGAAGAGAAAGTCGCAGATTCAAAGTCCTAAGAGGATGAAACGCACTGCTGTTGAAGACGGAGCCCATGTGAGAAGGATATGAAACTAACCTCAAGGAGCTGAGAGGGACCCCTTGCTGACAACCAGCAAGAAGATAGGGACTACAACCAAAACGCCAAGTGAACTAGATTCTGCTGACAACCTGAATGAGCTCAGGAGTGGACTTGGGGTATGCAGGGGCATAAAAGAGGTTTGTGATATCCAGGCAATGGTGATTCTTGAGCTGGGTGGAAGTTACATGGGAGTTTTCTTTCTGATCATTCATGGAGGTAAACATTTTTATGTTTCCGGCACTTTTCTGCAGTGTTATTCTTGAATTAGTAAAATGTATAAAAATTCAAAAAACGTGCAAGGAATCTTATATTTCTAAAAAGCAAAATTTTCATCGGGGGATATACTTCACCTTTATTCTCATTTTTGTTTTTTCCTGGTAATTTCCCATCTAAGTACACTTTTTCATTGTTTGCTTTTAGAAAGTAGAATACAAGTTTCCTTTCCAGTAACTGCTCCAAGGAAGCCATCCTTTTCTTCCCTCAGAAATGCTCGTAACACAACACAGTGGTCAGAAACAATAATACCAGATAGAAGTGTAATTTCCTAAGGGGAAAACACATTTCTCCTGGCAATGACTGTTGACAGCATTCCTGGAAACCCAGCAGAAATCAGAGTTTCAAGCACCACAGTGAAGGAAATATCTAGTAGTAGGAGTAATGGAGAAGGAAATGGCAACCCACTCCAGTGTTCTTGCCTGGAGAATCCCAGGGACGGGGGAGCCTGGTGGGCTGCCGTCTATGGGGTCACACAGAGTCAGACACGACTGAAGCGACTTAGCAGCAGCAGGAGTAATGGGAACAAAACATGAAGGGAAGAGAATGATGTAGAAGAACGGTACTTACTTACTTTCATTTCATAACAAATCTAAATACAGGTGTTAAAAAACCTCACTGAGTCTAATGTTCTATTTTAGTCATTGCTACCATCATCTTCTGAAACCTTCTTAGTGTTTAAATATTACTACAGGACTTCAACTCACAGTGGAGTGGTGAAGGAATGGAATGAAGGCAGGCGAAAACCGGAAGACCAATAGGACATTCGTGTCACAGGCTAAATGCTATCACTAAATTCTCCAAGTAAACATAATCTACAACAGAAGGCTGCCTTCTGTTTAATTAACCTAATCACCTACCTTAATGCCATTTTGTCCATCTGGAAAATTCCCAAGTCATCTTCAAGTCCAAATTCGTTTGTCTTCTCCCTTATTTACCTAGGTAGAACTAGTTTCTCCCTTTCTTGGTATCACTTCTGCCCTGTATCTGTGTTCATATCAGTCTTAACTGTGATATATTAGAATTCCTCACATTGATTTCCTCTACCATGCTATATAAATATAAATGTAAATATAATGTTAGGGTGATTTTATATATATATATATATATATATATATATATATATCTCGACAGCTATATTTCATTTATTATCTCCAGTGATTATCCAGGTCCTTGGTTCNGTCTTAACTGTGATATATTAGAATTCCTCACATTGATTTCCTCTACCATGCTATATAAATATAAATGTAAATATAATGTTAGGGTGATTTTATATATATATATATATATATATATATCTCGACAGCTATATTTCATTTATTATCTCCAGTGATTATCCAGGTCCTTGGTTCATGGCAAGTGTCAGTAAGGGTTGTTAAATAAAATAAATGGGTAGGGACTGAGCTGGTGTTTTTCTTTTTAGAGGAAGGTTTGGGGGGAGGGTCAGGAGGAAGAACCTACTGCCTTCCTTGAGGTAGAGCAAGAGCTGATGTCACAAGAGAGTCTAGACGCTGACATGGGGAAGCCAAGTTGGCAGGTATTCGTTGATCTGATTTGTAAACAGACAGCCTTATCAATGTGATAGAGTTCATCAAAGTAAAACACACAACTCAAGGCATATGATTTTTAAAAAATAATACAACTTTTTAGAGGGGTAGATAATTTAAATACACACACACACACATAAACTTCTATAGAAAAAAATAATAAAACCTTCACTGAGTCATTTAATTCTAAAGCAGAGGTGATATTCTAGTATCATATCTACCTTTTGCCTGAATCACACACACATTTTTTTCCTTCACTGCTGAATTTAAGGCTAAATTTCCATGAATAATTAAAGCTGAAGTTGGCTTTTAATGGATTTTCCCAAGTTACACGCAAAAATGAGAGACTAGGTAACATGTGAGTCCGGTTTTGTCTTATTCAAAATATTATTCTGGGATTAAGTAAAAAATATTCTGAGAAGAAATTTGTGATTCTTTAGTGAAGCTTATGTGTTATTGAATAGTTTTCAGTTCATATAACTGCACACGCTTTTAAAAGTTATTTCCATATTGATTAAGGAAAGGAAAGATTACAAAATGTCTCTTACAAGAATGCATGCAACAAAAGTAATGTAATCTACCAGGAATGCCCTTTGTCTGCACTATGTTTTTCTAATTAGGTAAGTGAAAGGAATTAAGACATCAATTTGGTCTAACTAACAAAAAGACTCTAGAATATTTTTTTAATGTTAATTATCTTGACCTGTGATACTGCTAAGCTAAAATATATTTGCTTTTAGCTTTGATCAGAAAATCCAATTTAGCTGTCTCAGTGAGAAGTCTATTTCTCATGAAACAGAACATCTATTATAAAGAAAATACATAGTAGCAACTATTACAGAATTAAAGGAAAAAAAACCCCATACATTTTCTTTAAAAGTAATATGCAAAACAATCTAGTTACATAAACTGAATTGATGAACACATGGTGAAGTTTATGAAGTACACTAACTGAATTAGGGCTACTCTATCTTGAATGCTGGATAGGAAAGGAGGCTTTACTCAGTCTGGTAAAGAGGGCTAATACACAGACTCTCAGCCTAAAAGAACTGCCATTTTTGCCAAAAGGACAACAGCATTTGAAGTATCTGAATAGTTTGGTTCCTTGAACTTTTCAGACCTTACTACCACAAAAAAATATGTGTATAAACTAAAGGATACAGAAAATCTGTTTCTATCCAGATAGGTCAGGATTTATTATCCACCACTTGGACTGGCAAACTTCCTCCGTTTGTTTCCGTAAGATTTCTACTGAAGCACAGACATTACATAATGTGCAAACACTGCAAGTCCTCCTTTTAGGAGGTAAACTGGTCAGAATGGTATACTGGAGGTCATTGTCTGGATGATAGTCAAACCACAGAGAAGTAGGTCTGGAGGAGGGAGGTCTGCAGAGTATAGATTTCACCACTGTGAATGACCTCAGATCTGGTATTTTTTTCCCCCGATGAGCCCTCTCTTTCTGTAAAATGAAAATCATGTCATCAACTCAAGTGGTTGGTTGAAATATTGATTAACCTTCACCATTCATGGGATAGAAGCTCAGGAGGAATACACTAATCATCTTCAAGGGTCAGGGATTTAAGAGTATCAGCCTCTCTCAGCTGGGACCTTCTTCCGTTTGTCCTAAGCAAGGTAAAAGGAATCACTAGTGGGATGGCCAGGGCAAGTCTGGGTAAAGGTACGTTCTGTGGTAGCCATTGTGAGAAGAGGCAAGGGTGAATTGGTATCCAAAGTGGAGAGGTAAAAAGATGCTGGCTAGGATGATGGAGATGTTTGGTTAAGGATTAGCCTACTGTCATGAGTAGAAGATTGAACATTCTTGTAGAGAATAAACCAAGAACACAAAGCAGAAAGAACACAGGTAATTCTTGCCTTCTTTCTCTTTACCCAAAGTTATTATAGATGGGGTGAGTAATGAGGGAAAAGAAGAGACTACTAAAGTATTAGTTACTTGGATGTTAGAAAGTCAGATCTATCAATAGAAGGAAGAGAACAGAAAATCAGAGAGGAAAGGATGTCAGAAATACAAGGGTTGTGCTCCAAAAGTTTGTTTGCAACTGGTTGTTTGGAACAGAAATGAAGCAACATGGCTGAGTGTTTAGTCTGGTTTACAGTCTATTTTGCACATCGTGTAACTGTACAATGGAAAGAAATTTCACAGTTCCCCCAAGCAGCAATGCAGATGGAAGGCTCTGGTTGCCTTGAGTCACAGAGGGGATTGTGTCCTATGCCCAAACTGTCTTGCTCCTTGATGCCTGCATTCAGGGCTCCCAAAGACTCAGGAGGAGTCAATCACTGCAGCTGAAAGGAAGATTCCTTTCTCTTGAGCACAACTTATGGAACCTACGTCTTCAAGAGGGTATTTATAATTCTGGGGTAGAAAAACTGAAAAAAATCTTTACATAAGTATCTGTTTTAATAGAAAAATATTAAACACATCACATGTCATATGTAATGTGTTATACAATCATTAACTATATATAGGAAAACAAAACTTTCTTAACATCCCATGTCTTGATTTGGGTTTAGAGAATACTGCTAAAGAGGCAGAAGGAAAGCACAAGTCTATCTAACGCCTATCAGAAACCCAGATTTCTGGGGTGAAGTGTTCTATGTGCATGCATGCTTAGCAGCTCAGTTGTGTCAGTCGTGTCCAACTTGTGGCAACCTCATGACTGTAGCCCACCAGACTCCCCTGCCCATGGGATTTCCAGGCAAGAATACTGGAGTGAGTTGTCATTTTCTATAAATTAAATCCTGTTGGTTGATACGGTTGCTGAATTCACCTATATCCTTGCTAACTTTCTGTCCTATCATTCTACTGATTGTTGAGAAGGCTATTTACGTATCCAGCTATAATTGTGGATCTGTCCATTACTCCTTTCAGTTGTATCAGTTTTTGCTTCATGTATTTTGCAGCACACTTGTTTTGTACATACATATATTAGAATTACTATGACTCCTTACTAGATTAACTCTTTTACTATTATCATTATGTAATGTCCCTCTCTGTTCCTGGTAATTTTCTTTACTCTGAAGTCTGCTTTATCTGATATTAATATAATCATTCCTGGTTCATTTGATTAATATTTGCATGATATATCTTTTCCCATTCTGTTACTTTCAACCTACCTATATGATTATGCTTTAACTACATTTTCTGAAGATAGCATATACTCAGGTTATGTTTTTAAATTCATGTTGCCAATCTTTATCTTTTAATTGGTGTATTTTGACCATTTACTTTAATGTAACTATTGGTAATGTTAGAGCTTGTTTGCCATTTCATTATTTGTTTTCTGATAGCTATCTGTTTTGTTTTTCTATGTTCTTTCTCTGGCCTGTCTATGTGTTACTGAATATTTTAGAATTCTATTTTGATTTACTTATAGTGTTTTTGTTTTTTTTAAAATATGTCTCCTTATGTAGATTTTAAAGTGGTAGCTCTAGGTATTTCACTGAGGGTGTATGACTTACAGTCACTGCCATTTTCACTTACTAGGCTATTTCTTTCTCTTCTATGAGGGAAAAATAAGGGGCTGGACCAGCAGGTCCTCAAGGGACATCTCCAACAACAGTCTTCTGACTGTTCCAAGCCTGGCTTCCCTTCTCCCTATCTTATCTTCTTCCTCTCCCTTGCTAAGCCTATAAAAAACAATAGGTGTTGGTAGAACATTGTGGGGGGGAAGTCCATAAATACAGAAAATAGACTGAACTTTGTATTTGTGATGACGCTTCTTGCTATTTAGGAAAACACGTCCTGCATAATCTGTGGCTGTGTAACTATAAAGGCAGGGGTGTGACTTGTTTCTGAATTCACTATGCACATGAAATTGTGGGAATCAATGTAAGTGAGCACCATAAACTTTAGACAATAGTCCTGTCTAAAGTTGTTTGACTGGAGCAAAGAGACAGCAGCAGCAGCTACAGTAAAAGGAAGCTTAACACAGTGGCATACTGCTGGAATTTGAACACTACCCACTAGTTGTGTGACTTCAGGCAAACTATATAACTTCTCTGAACCTCAGTATCTTCATCTGTAAAATGGGGACAGGAATACCTGAACTTCATTAGTTCTTCTGAGGGCTACAGGTAAAAGCTTAGAACAGTGCTATTAGCTGCTGCTGCAACTGCTGCTATACCATTTATTGGAGGCTTATTTGGTGGCTCAGAGGTTAAAGCGTCTGCCTCCAATGCAGGAGATCCAGGTTCAATCCCTAGGTCGGGAAGATCCCCTGGAGAAGGAAATGGCAATCCACTCCAGTATTCTTGCCTGGAGAATCCCATGGACGGAGAAGCCTAATAAGTTACAGTCCATGGGGTCGCAAAGAGTCGGACACGACTGAGCGACTTTACCTTACCTTTACCTATTATAAATAAAATACTAGATAGGCACTTTGCATAAATTATCACATTTAACCCTGTAATAATCTTTTGAGGTACAGGATATTATTATCTCCATTTTATAGACTATGGAGGTAGCATAATTTTATTATTAAAATCATTTGTAAATATAGTATAAATTAGTACTAACTAAAAGATAAATTACATTTAAAAATAACATTTGAAGCCAAAAAGTAAAGTACCAAAAACATTCCCTGGCATATTCAGAAACTATAATTAGTAAAGCCTCCAGTGTTATACTACCATGACTACTATTTATTACTTTTAAAAATCTCTCCAAAAACTTCTAAAGAGCAAAGCAAAATCATAGTTTATTCACTCTATGGGGATATTAGGCCTGGTTTCCTTGTGCTGATTTTTGCAGTTTATACACTGAGCTTAACAGGGAACACTGTGGATTCCTGTAAAAGACTCCATATATAGTAGATAGAGAATTCTTTCTCATTGTCCTGCAGCTAGAGTAGAGAATCAGAAGGATAAGGTTTAAAATTAAAGCCTGATGAGGCTTCTCTGTCATTTAGAATATCCCTATTTTCATTTTGTTTCTAGTTTTAAACTTTTGGGAGAAAAATATAACAAATAATTCCTTGTTTGAGACTCACCCACCACTGTCTGTGGTTATTCTCTTAACACTTTCTGATATAAGAATAAACATATACATTTTAAAATGTGCTTACCAAAGCAGAACGGTTCCAACATATTCAGACACAAAAATTCCCTTGGTATGTCCATCATTTGAAGGACCACTCTGATCATCAAGGACTTGATTGTCTCAGGCCATGGTTTAAGCAATAAGTAGCAAGGAACATAGAGAGCATATCGAAGCCAGCACAAAAGAGGTGTGGCAATCCTGCCTCTGGGTGACTCAGACATTCGCTCAATTGTTGGAAAGAGCAGAATGGAGCGAATTACCTACAATGAAAAAAAAAATTTTTGATGAGAAGTTTTTTTCCTAAGGGATAAGTTACTGCTTTCTCATTTCTTCTATATAATATCCACCAATGACTAGGTTTTAGAACACGGCTAATGATCTATTCAGGCTGAGAAGTACCATCCACTGCCGTCTCAGCCCTCAACCAATCTGGGTAGGATATAAGGATGTCCCTCAAGTTGAAGGAGTTAATTTTCAGGATGAAGAGGAAATCAGATACATAAGTTTTTGAGTATGACAGCAACTCCCACTCCTTTTGAAAGATTGCTGAAAGTAGAAATGAATTTACCATGTTAGTGGATTACCAATTTGACTAATGATGCCCAAAGATTAAAACTACAAAAAATACTCTTATTTATAGTCAGAATTTCTTTTATTCATATTTGGAGATAGTTCATGTTTGAAAAGCTCCTCTATTCTGTAACCTTACCAGCCAAAGGTAATCTTTAACAGGACCATACGTATATATGTATATATACATATACCATATGTATATATGTCACTTCAGTCATGTCCGACTCTGCGCAACCCCACGGACTGCAGTCTGTCAGGCTCATATGTGCTCACACATATATATACACACACACACACATATAGGCTGTGCTGGGTCTTCTTGTTGCCTGGGTTTTTCTCTAGTTGTGGCACGTGGGGGCTCCTCTCTAGTTGTGATGTGCAGGCTTCTCATTGGGGCGGCTTCTCTTGTTGCGGAGCACGGGCACTAGGGCACAAGGGTTTCAGTAGCTGCGGTTTCCCAGGCTCTAGAGCACCGGCCTAATAGCTGTGGCACAAGAACTCAGATGCTCCACAGCATGTGGGATCTTCCCAGACCAGAGACCGAACCTGTGTCTCCTGCGTTGGCAGGTTGATTCTTTACCACTGAGTCACCAGGGAAGCCCAGGATGAAATATATTTTTAACAACTGATTCAACTTCAATAAAGCATGCATGCTCAGTCATGTCTGACTCTTTGTTAGACATGGACTGTAGCCTGCCACACTCCTCTGTCCATGGAATTTTCCAGGCAAGAATACTGGAGCAGGTTGCCATTTCCTTCTCGAGGTGATCCAGGGACCGAACCTGTTTGTCTCCTGCACTGGCAGGCAGATTCTTTACCAGCGAGCTCCTTGCGAAGCCATGGATAAAATTAGTGTCCTTAAAAGGACAGACACCGGAGTTTGCACTCTTCCCAAGAGCACAAAGAAAAGAGGTCTGGAGAACACACAGAGAGAAGATGGCCATCTATAGGCCAGGAAGAAGTATCACCAGAAACTGACCATGTTAGCATGCTGATACTGGGCTTCCAAACTCCAGAAATAAGAAAATAAATGTCAGTTGTTTAGGCCACACAATCTATGACATTTTGTTAGGCAGTTCGAGCAGACTAACACCTATCTCTTAATACCATAGTTAATTTTTGTTTGTTAATGAACTTGATACAAATGTAATCATGCAGTGTATTTTTATTTTACTTGCTTCAATCAATATTGTTTATAAGATCCATCCTTGTTGATGCATATAGAAATAGCTCATTACCTTTGCTATCTAGTTTTCCATTGTAAGAACACAACACAATTGATGCTATAGATAGATATTTGGGTTGTTACTACAAATATGCTGATATTTTTACACATGTCTCTTGTGCATGTATTTCTGTTGACTATATCGTCTCAAAGTAGAAATATGTGGACATATGGTTGCACATGTTAGCTGCAGTGTTAGCAGATAGTTCCAAATAGTTTTCCAAAGAACTTGTACCAGTGTACTCCCCTACCATCAGACATGGGCTTCCCTGATAGCGCAGACGATAAAGAATCTGTCTGCAATGCAGGAGACCTGGGATCAATTCCTGGGTTGGTAAGATGCCCTGGAGAAGGGAATGGCAACCCACTCCAGTGTTCTTGCCTGGAGAATTCCATGGACAGAGGAACCTGTCAGGATACAGTCCATAGGGTAGCAAAGAGTCACACATGACTGAGGGACTAAGTATACACACATACCATCAGACATTAGGGTTCATAGTGTTATATATCCTCATACTTGGTTCTGGCAAACTTTATAATTGTAATTGACTAACCTGTTATTTGGAGGTATTTTGTTATGGCTCTGACTTAAGGTTTTTATGTCTTTTTATGTTTTGGGAACATTTTCTATATATCCTCTGAAAATGTCTTATTTAAGTCTCACACTTTTCTATTAGAACTGTCTTTTAAATTATTGATTTGTAGAAGGTACTTTTTAGTCTAGATACCAGCCCTTTGTCATGTTGTAGTTCTTGACTTGCCTGTTCATTCCTTATTATTATTATTTTTTAATGGAGATAAACTCTTCTGTTTGATACAATTGAATTTAACAGTCTTTTCTTTTACAGTTACGGTTCTCTGTCCTTGGTTTAAGAAATTTGTCTACAACCTCAAGTCATGAAGATATTATTTTTTTCATTCAAAAAATATTTTAGAAATGAGATTTTTCAGAAATTGGATAATGCTAACTTCTTATCTGTTCTACAATGTGGATTTAAGCCTTGGGCTGGGTTTAACTTTAGTTGTGAGTCTATTCCTTTGATTTCGGGCATCAGTGATTTACCATTTCCTTTAAGTATTTACATTCCTCCTTCTGGATGAACTGGATGTATTTCTCCTGGTAGGACCTGATAGTAAAGGTGGGGCTTTGTGGACTCAGTCTCTTTCTCACCTTCTACCATCGACGGTCCTTTTTCATAATAATCTATTTGATGGCACTGACCAAACGTTACATTGATCAGGTAACACCTGTCACTCTGCCTTCATGTCTCTCTCACTGACAGAGAACAGGGATTTGAGGGTAAAAACTGTGGAGGACCCTTCTTTCTAATCATATCTTCTTGTTCTTCCTTGGTCGTATCTAGCAGCTAGTTCAGTTCAGTTCAGTTCAGTCGCTCAGTCGTGTCCGACTCTTTGCGGCTAAGGGCTTAGCTATTTCCTACAGGCTTTTCCTTTTTTCTCAACAATATCTGAGATCTTTTCGTTGTTTCTTTTTCAGTCACAAGAGCCTGATCTCTGCTACATGTCCTTCTCTGTCACGTAAGTAAGAATATACTGTTCCCTGAGGCCTGCATGATGACTAAATAAAAGGCGTTCTTTGGGAGCTGAGAACCACAGCCTTTTCAGATGATTTTTAAAATGCTGGATTGGTAACAACACGTTGCAAAATGCTCATGATGTGCTTTCTGAATGAACGCTGAGTTTCTGCGACCTTGGCATCTTCTCAAGTGCAAGGCAGAGAAGAAGCTGGATGGACTGTACTGAATCAAGGCCTTATGGAGCATTCGTGGGTACTTGTAACACAGATTATTGTGGGTTCCAGAATGTCAGGGATGATCCAGAATCCTCCAGTCAGAGCCAGCTGCCTGCGTTTCAGTGAGTTTACACAAAGGTTATATATAAAGAGTCACACAAAGGTTATATATAAAGAGTCACACAAAGGTTACGGGGTCTCTGTGAAGTCTGACTGGACAAGAAAAGTCAGTTAAAGGAATCATTCTCCCTGGATGCCACTTCTAGCATGAATTCCAACTCAATGCATTGAACACAAACAGAGGAGGAATGAGACCAGCTTTGGAATCGCAGGGCTTTACGGGTGTTTGGTCACCTTCTTTGTCCCCTTCTAGCGTCACATAGGGATCCAGCATTCCTGACCCACCCGTGATGACGATTACATTGAGGACACAGGGTAAGCAGAGTACAGAGCACAAGCATCCCGGCGATGGTCACCATCAGGCTCGGGGAGCATCGGTGAAGAACCTGACAGCCTTCTGACAGCTCCAGGGCTCCTGACCAGGTCTCCCTATTCTCAGTGTCCACATACAGCAGGCAAGCTACTGCCTCACCTTCCCCTTTCTGTCCAGAGATACTCTTCAGGACTGCTCCCAGTGGCTCAAACGGGGCTGCTGTCTCTCTCAGACATGTGGAATATATCCTTCAGAGTGGCAAAAATTGAGAAATCTAACAATATACCAAGTACTACCGATGTGGATCAATAAGAACACTTATTATGGCATAATTGCTAGCCTTTCCGCTTCAGTTTTTGAAAGTACAATCACTTTGGTGGGTGTCTGGAGCTCCACACAGAAAGTAAATTTCATCATGTTGTCTAACGTTAGCAGTTTGATTCAGGGCTCTAGCATTTCACTTGGATACCAAACAGCATGCTTTTTTAAGAATCTGAGAGGGAGAAACAATAAAAAAATCTTTTAGCAACTGGAGAGGTGCTACAGTTAACCACTGATGTTATACCTTCAAATTCAGATTTCTTCTCCTGTCTTTTGGGTAATTTTAATGTCATGAGTCCTTTAATTCCTATAAGAGCTACAAATGTTCTGCTGGTCTTAGGACTTGAGAGATTTCACACAGGGGTGGGTTTATATGGAGCAATCTTTGGTACTGAGAGAGGAAGGGTTCCATACTGCCCTGCAGGGTCCTCCCAGCTGAAGGGCTACGAAGGACCTCCTTCCCCATTGCACAGGAAAAGTTCTCCCTCGACGCTGGAGAGCAGGTTTCTTTAGCAGCTCCAGTGGCAGCAAAGATAATGATGAAGAAACCCACTTCTGAGCTTCAGCTGGGCTCTCTTTTGTTAGTCCCACCTGGAGCAAAAGGAACCCAGTCTAGTAAGGAAGGCAGGCTGGCCACAGTACAGTCGCTGCAGGCTCCTTGGCAGTCAATATTCTTCAATAATATCTCTAAGAGTTTGATGGCCTAGTCTTTCACGTTTTCAGTCTATAATCTACCTGAAACTGATTTTTACGTGTGAAATATGGGTCTAACAATTTTTCTCCATATGGAAACTCAATTGTTACAGCACTGTTAACTGCAAAGGCAGTCCTCCCCTGCTTTTCTGCTGTGACACTTCTGTAGCAAATCCTGTATGTGAAAGGTCCTTTCCTGGGCTCTCTAAGCTGTTCTATTGACCTACTTTTCTAACTCTGTGCCCAGAGCACAATGTCTTATTTACTAAAACTTTATTTGATATTTGGTAGAGTAAGTTAAACCCCATTTTCTTGTTCTTCAAAAATGCCTTGAGTATATGTGGCTTTCTGTATTGAATATGGATATGAGTTTCATTTATAAAAATATAATTATTAAGTAATTAAGAGATGATACTAGTAAGTTTCAAGTCCTATGGTGGGGTAGGAAAGACAGAAGATAATGAAAAAAGACTGGAAACTGCTGGAAGTGGGGGTGTAGCTCTAAACGAGGTGTTTTAGTGAAGGCTTCAGAGAAAGGTGACATTTATGCAAAGGCAGCTACGGAATGAGCAGAAGATATTTGGAAAAAGAGGTTTTCTGGGAGAGGGAAGTGCAAGTGCATAGGCCATAAGATAGAACCTCATTCGGTGTTTAAGAGAGACTTCCCTGGTGGTCCAGCGGCAGAGACTCTGTGCTCCCACTGCAGGGGGCCTGGTCAGGGAACTAAATCCCACATGCCACAACTAAAGATACTGAGTGCTGCAACTAAGACCCAGTGCAGCCAAATAAATAAATAAACATTTTACAAAAAGAGAGAAGCAGGCAGGGCAGTACAGCTGGAGCAGAGTGTGTGAAAGGAGAGCAGCTCAGTTGTGACCGTCATAATCATAGGGGCAGCAGTGGATGGATGGTCCAACGGACCTTTGGTTTCCACTCTGAGTCACTGAAAAGCTTTTGAAGGGTTCTGAAAACAGGGATGATATGTTTGACTTCCATCTTAATAAGATTACTTTGGCTATTGCATCCTTACTAGTGTCCTAGAAGTACTGTATCAGTGAAATTTCACGATTAAAAAAAAGTAAGAGAATTATTGGTGGCAAAGAGTCAGACATGACAGCGATTGAACAACAGAAATATTGGAAGGTAAAATGACTATTTTTGGTTTATGTTTAAAACATTAACAAAATTTCATGTATAAAAATAATAGCTAAACACCAACATAAAAAGAAATGTACTACACTTATCTAAAGAGAACTTTAAAATCCAAAGGGACATTTGTTCTTCCATGGCAAAGGAGATATAAATTCTCCCACTAAGTTAATGGATCAATTCAATTCATTCAATCCCAATTAAATACTAAATAAGATGATCCTTATTTTGAAATTTGATAAGTTATATTAATGTTCATCTGGAAAATGAAATACATCAAACCTAGGAATTCTGAAAAAGAAGAGAAAGAGGGGAGATCAGCTCTACTGACAGTACACATTATGAACCCACAATAGTTAAAACTGTATGATCAGAAAAGGATCACACAGCTCAGTGGAACAGAGATGAGTCTAGAAACAGATCTGAACATATATGAGAATTAAATTTATGATAAAGGTATCAGTGGAGGAGAAAAAAAAAAGCTGATACATAAATGCAGGCAAATAGATGGGGAAACAATGAAAACTGTGACAGACTTTATTTGTTTGGGCTCCAAAATCACTGCAGATGGTGACTGCAGCCATGAAATTAAAAGATGCTTGCTCCTTGGAAGAAAAGCCATGACCAACCTAGACAGCATATTAAAAAGCAGAGACATTACTTTGCCAACAAAGGTCCATCCAGTCATAGGTATGGTTTTTCCAGTAGTCATGTATGGATGTGAGAACTGGACTATAAAGAAAGCTGAGAGCCGAAGAATTGATGCTTTTGAACTGTGGTGTTGGAGAAGTCTCTTGAGAGTCCCTTGGACTGCAAGGAGATCCAAACAGTCCATCCTAAAGGAAGTCCTGAACATTCACTGGAAGGACTGATGCTGAAGCTGAAACTCCAATACTTTGGCTACCTGATGCAAAGAACTGATGCTGGGAAAGACTGAAGGTGAGAGGAGAAGGGGACGACAGAGGATGAGATGGTTGGATGGTATCACCGACTCAATGGACATGAGTTTGAGTAAATTTTGGGAGTTGGTGATGGACAGGGAAGCCTGGCGTGCTATAGTCCATGGGGTCGCAAAGAGTTGGACACAACTGAGTGACTGAACTGAACTGAAATGCAGCTGGGAAAACTGGAGAACAGAATTATTTAGAATAGCAAAAGATTGGAGATGGATGTCCATAATTACGATTGGTTACATAAACTATGATATATCTATCTAATGGAATATTATGGTATAATGAACATTAAATAGATCTGCATGTGCTAATAATGAGGGTGTTCTAATTCTGTTTATTCTTTGAAATAAACTGGTTGGAATTGTGAGTAAAAGGGAATTAGCAAGCTTCAGAGGAGACATTCTAAGCCTTGGGGCTCATATGTTCTCTGGACTTTTTATCCTGAAAGCACAAAGGTAATTTTGTTTGAAAATTAGACATCACTAAATAATGCAATCCCCACTAACTACAATTTAACAATTCAATCTAATTTTTCCCTCCAAGTAACATTTAACCATGTTAGTAAATAACCAAACCAACTACTATCAGGGATTTGGTTAAAAAAAATGATTCTAGGGAATAATGTGAGGTCAGTTCATTTAATCCTAACCCTTTAAACCTTCTGCATTTATAATGGCACCAGAGATAAGAGAAAATATTCAGAACTAGTCCTTTCAGGTGCTACAAATTCTTCAGGAAAGTAAAACTAAATTGTGTTCTATTGTTCTCTGCTCATAAAAGCAGGAAAATATGCTAAAACACATGACAAACATTTAAAATGGGAAAGTTAGAAATGCCCCCTCCCCCGC
>SJYT01026036.1:801952-824685 GCA_006410635.1 Cephalophus harveyi
GCCAATCCACAATAAGCCAGAACAATCAACTAATGAAAATAATCTGTTTTCCAAGAAGTCTGGTAAATGTGCTCTGTAAGGTTCATTTTAGTTCATTTTAGTTTCAAATTTATTCACTTCAAAATAACAGGCTTCCTTATGTTTAGTAAAATGTCCTCAAAGATTTAGAGAATATAAATGGTTAATACAGTTACTGTCATACTAAAACATGTACCATACAGATTCCATACTAGTTATGTAACCCACAGCACCTAAGGAACTTTGGACTGATCAAATCAGCTGGCAGAAACGGGAAGCAATTCATTACTTTGTATAAACGGTCCATTACTGTGACCCGTGTTAAACAAAACTACATGCAAAGAAAAACTCTACAAATACATGAGAGACTACAGGCTTACATTTGGTTGATCTGTATCAATAACAAGCTGAGATTTAAAGTGCACTATGAAATCATGGGAATGTACCGAAACAATAAGGAAGTTCTAATGTGCACTCTGAATGCATCATTACCTCTTAAAAATATAAGAAGACCAAAGATTGTTTATCACAACTAATATTTAGTTGACTAGGCTGGTTTTCCTCTCTTGCCTTTGGAGAGCAACAGTTATTACCTGTTAGGTGAAACTTAGACTTTTCCTACATATCATGATGATAATTTCAATGAAATTTATAGTCCAAATGTGATAGGGTAAGGCATAGTAATAAAAATTTCTTTTATTCATGTAGAAACCTATTGAAAAAAAAAAAAAAAAAAAAAAAATCACTGAGGTCAAGGAAATATACCTGATTTTATAACACAGCTGTGCAGAGAAAGTTTCCAAATTTGTGTACATGACAAAACATTTTCTTATGTTACTGTCTTATTAAAGAAATAATTTCTAGGCTGGCCAATTCATTCTACTCTAAGGAAACAATTTCATATATTTCACATTCTCACTTGAAATCTAACAGAGTCAACATGTGGTAATGAAGCACAAATATGTTTTCTTGACTAGTATAGGAAAGTAAATATACACACTGTGACTTTTTATACAGGGTACGTTTGGGGGACTGGAGACAGTATTTTGATGTTTATTTTTCCTGAGTTTATTATTAATGATCTTCCAGAAAGGAAGATAGGAAACAATTTGAAGTATAGCCATAAGGTAAGGAGCATGAAGTTCAGGTGTGGTTTGTGTACAATTTGCTTCATAAAATAGGCATTTTATTTTTAAACAGAGTAAAATCTAAAAAAGAAACCTTCAATATACTTATACTGTTCAGATAGCTTATGACAGATGCATCCATTTTTCTGGAGTGCAGCAGTGATGTCTATCTGTTATGACTAAATGAAGCCATGATAAACGGTACTTTAACATCTTAAGAAGAATGGCATCACGGCTACTTTCCCTATTTGCTTATCAGCTGAGCCCACCTGCTGTGATAATGGCAGGGTACTTCCTACAAGCTGAAAACAAGAACACAGAGCACAGAGCTTTTCCTTTCATATGACTGCCAACATCGTTAAGACATGTTAGAGAACATGCAATAAAAACCAGGCAGCATTCAAAGATAAAGTTGCTAGTAGTCAAAACACAGACCTAGGAATAATCGTCATTTATCTCTTCTCCCCAAAGGCCATGTTTTCCTCTCTTTAGGATAAGGCTATTCAGCTTACTGAATCATATGTATGCAGTTTATGGCTTCTCAGGTGGCTCAGTGGTAAAGAATCCACTTGCCAAAGCAGGAGATGGAGGTTTGATCCCTCAGGAAGATCCCCTGGAGGAGGAAATGGCAACCCACTCCAGTATTCTTGCCTGAAAAAAAATGGAGTCGCGAAGAGCTGGACATGACTGAGCGACTGAGCACGAGCATGATGCAGCTGATAAGCTGAAAATTCCATTCTATTTTAACGATCAAAAGCTTGCTTTCTGAGATCTTATATTCTGTCTTAACAATTTCATACATCAGTAAGACAGGAATATGCCCCACAGCAGGAAAGTGCTTAGAATAACAGCAGTAATGGTAGTTTACTATCTTCTAGGAACTATGCTAATGTGTTTTATATACATAATCTCATTTAATGCATAACCTTATCAAGTAAGTTTCTTTTTCCATAGATGAGAAAACTGAGATTTAGTTACAAAGTGATAAAGATGAATCCAAGCATGGTAACTTCAGAGCACATTGTTGTTATTGTTCAGTTGCTAAGTTGTGTCTGACTCTGTGAGACCCCATGCACTGTAAACTGCCAGGCTCCTCTGTCCATGGAATTTTCCAGGCAAGAATACTGGAGTGGGTTATCATTTCCTCCTCCAGGAGATCTCCTTGATCCTGAGATGGAAACTGCATCTCCTGCTTTGGTCCACTGAGCCACCTGGGAAGCCTATGCCATCCATTAATTACTTGCAGACAAAATAATTTCTTAATAATTATTATTGTTTGGTGACGTAACTCTTTGTGGTTGAAACAACGGCTACCATTATTGTTAGAAATAGGCCAATATTTACAAGTGTTCCAAATCTTTCAACTTCAGAAATAACCCTAAATCCTAAGAAGGAAGACCCTTCAAAGTTGATACTGAAAAAAATTATGCCACTGCAATGTTTTGCATACGACAGAGGACATTCATGAGACTGACCACTTTTACCATTTTTTATTCATGTGAATTATATTCAGATCTTCTAGGACAGATTTTTCTACACTTTAATTACCCAAATATATATTAAAAAAAAAGTAATTTCATGCTTTCAATCTACATTTCAGGGCTGCAAATTACAAGGAACACTTGCATATCTGCAAGAAGGAAATGGCAACCCACTCCAGTACTCTTGCCTGGAGAATCCCATGGAGGGAGGAGCCTGGTAGGCTACAGTCCATGGGGTCTCAAAGAGTCGGACACGACTGAGCGACTTCACTTTCACACTTACACATTTGAAACATAGCTTCAAAATCTTCCTACAATCCATGCTTTTCAAGCTTTTGTCATTTTATACACTTCAGATTTATTTTATTTTGAATGTAAAACGTTCTTCTCCTCAGCTTAAAATCTCTTGGAATCTACTTCCTTTTGAGTCTTTCAGATTCAAAATAACTAAGAACTCAAACAGAAAACTAATGATGCTCAACTGCTCTGGAGTCCAGCAATCCATCACAGAGCCCCTGATATTCTGAACTGAACAGTGTTTTCCAGGTAGCTCTAGAATTCAGTGAATGGTGACAATAGCAAAGCCACCCTCACGTCTACAGCTCTGATATTCTCACAACACCACCATGGCCTCTGGCAACATCAGCTTTCTCTTGGTTAATAACAGCATAGCTACACAGGATCTCAAAGAAAGGCTTTGCCGACCAAAAGTCTTACTTGGCAATTCCTTAAGCTTGGAGTTGGAATACCCTATGCAGGTCAGGAAGTAAAATCCTGAATTACTTGATGATGGAGTTGGGGCTTTTCTAAGTTAGAAACTCCAGTCTTTAAAAGCTTAACCCCCTGGAGAGGGAGGGAGGAGTCATTCGTTGGGTTTATTGATTGTTTTCTGGCGTGTTCACTTGTTCATTCATTAAAGACATATTGGCACCTACGATACACCAAATGCTGTGGTGAGAGCTGGAGGCAAAACAATGAACAAGACAAAGAGTCTCTGCTTTTAGAGGACCTGAAGTCTAATGGGAGAGAGATTACGGCGAACACACACTAGGCAGAAGGCTAGCGGAAATAAAAGTACGTGAGAAGCATAAAATGGGCACGAGAAACCTCTTCTTCATCATGGCCTAGGAACCTTTGAAAAGGGCCGTGGAAAGAGAAATTATTTGACAAACATTCACTGAATACCTGCATAAGTAAAGTGCTGATGACAAGAACTCGGGGTCAGCCAGGGAGATCAGTAAAAAAGATTCTTCCCCATTTAACTTTGATGAAAGATGCTGTGAAACATGAACACTTCAGTTCCACACACTAAAATACCACTGTGTGCTTGTATGAAGACAAGGCAATGGTATCCATCACAGGGTTTCAGACTAGGGAAGGCCCCACGGCAGGGCACACACCGGGGGCCGCGCAAAGCACCAGACAACAAGGGATTTCTGCCACAGAAGCTGTCTCAGGAAACCCTCTGAGCTTCTCAGAAGTCAAAAGAAAGGCATGGATCATGGCAAAGTACGTCCCATTTTATCTGGCGGCAGGCGGCTCCAACAGTTGGGGAAGCTAAGACCCCATGAGATAGAGGTTAAAACTTGGGAAAACAAGCTGTTAACTCGCAGCAAAAGGTTAGGCCCAAATAACTGAAGGAAGTCCATAAACCCCAATATCAGCTTTGATCATAAAATAAGTAAGAATCTGTCCTCCTTTCAATTCAGGACAAAATAACAATGTATCAGAGATGTACCTATCTTATCCTTTCCCTCACAGGTCTCCGAAGGGGGTGCTCCGGCCCCCATTGTCACCCAGACACGCCAGCTCCCTGAGCGGACCAGCCCCCCTCGTGTAGCCACAGTGTGTCCTAGGGCTAGCCGCTCCCCACTCTGGCTCCTGAGTCTCACCTCGGCCTCACTGCACTTCTAAGACCTCCGCTCCTGCAGAGCACAGAGAAAGGCCAAGTGCCTCTGGGAAGGCCTTACCGCCCCTACCAGCCTGCATTCCCAAGCCTTTACACATTCCTGCCAGCTCTTATGCTGCACCTGACATCCAAATATCACTAATTTATCAATTAAAAATACCCCATGGTATCTGAAAATATTGCACGATGAAAATAGGAATCACATACTCTGTTCAGTTCAGTTCAGTCGCTCAGTCGTGTCTGACTCTTTGCGACCCCATGAATCGCAGCACGCCAGGCCTCCCATGACCACAGGAAAAACCATAGCTTTGACTAGACGGACCTTAGTCAGCAAAGTAATGTCTCTGCTTTTGAAAATGCTATCTAGGTTGGACATAATTTTAGTCACCAGCTTAAAAAAAATAATCGCTCACTTCAAAGGGCCATAATATATTTAACTAACTCTCAACTAGTTCAGAGATATATATACATTATATATATGTACACACATGCACACACAACACACATACACTGACTCTCCCCATTCCCCTCATATGTGTGTGTGTCTGTGTGTGTAGGGGGGCAAATAACAAAGAAAATGAGGTAAAATAATAACAGTAAGTCAGGATAAAGTGTATATAGCGTTCTATGTACTATTCTTATTTCTGTAAGTCTTCGGTAAGTTTGAAATTATTTCTACACAAGGTTATAAAAAAAATGAAGCACAGTCCACCACTGCCCTCTATCCCCCAGCCGTGGCACTTCTAATTCCTTTATCTTGCTGTACTGTTTTTATCAAGGTCGTCTCTCTCACCTTTGAACATAATAATTTCTATGTTCATTATCATCTCCCCCTGGCAGACTGTGACCTCTAAGAGGGCAGGGCTTCTTGCCTGGTTCATGGGAGCCTTAAGTCCCCACCAGGTACTCCATGACAGTGCAAGGACGCAGCACTGAACAAATGGAAGGCCGAGGGGCAGCGCCCCCAGGCCCACTGCCTCATCCAATACCCCCGAGCAACTCCCCTCCCCAGCCACAGTGCAGGGCTGGAGGTTCATTCTGTACACAAGTTGAAGGAGAGAGTAGGGAAAGGCAGGGGAAAGGGCCGTTCATGCAAAGGAGGTCTGAGGGAAAGCCCAACATGAATGCTGACACTTTCACCAGCCTCTCACACTGTCTCACTTCAATGATGATGCTTTCGGGCAAATTTGAAGACTTTAGGGGAGAAACTGAAGGGCTCTAGAGAAAGAATGCAATGATAGTGACACTGGGAAATAACACCAAAAAAAAAAAAAGTCAGGACACCTATCCCATCACACTGCTGTGAAGCTGCTTAGCTGACAAGGCTCACACCCACACAAACCTCCTAGGATTTCTGGGTGCTTCATTCCTAAATGTGGACAGATAACAAAGGAATGTCAGACACTTGAGGAAGCTTCTATTATAGATCAACATAAGCAAAAAGTGATAAAGAAAATTCAGAATGAATAGAGACAATGCATGATACAGCAAAACCCCCAAAATTTGCTTTCCTCAGAGAGAGAGAGAAACACCCATAAAGTTAAAAAAGACTCCAAAAAAAGGGAACAAGGAACAAGAAATTATCTGTATGAAGGCTGAAATCAAAAGTTTAATTAGATGGATTCCAAAATAAGGCTGGGAAATTATCCATTTCTCATCATACAGAACTTTAAAAGAGTGAAAGATGAACAATGGGAAATGAAATCCATCAACAGAATCTTTTCTGAAGGTTTAACATGTGAACAATCAGAAAACAAGCAGGAAAAAAACAGGAGAAAAGTTTTCAGGATGTAAGAATGCCAGTTTCCAGATTAAAAAGAATAAACAGCCCAAGGAATGTCATCACAAAACATAATAATGTGAATAAAGTGAAGATTCCAAAGCTGTCCAGAGAAAAAACAGGTCACACGAAGAACAAAGAACTCGAAATGGCATACTTCTCAAGGCAAAGCTTGGAGAATGGAAAGCTAGGCAGAAGCAGTAATGGCGGTGATGGGGTCGGGGGATGGCACACTAGCCTACTGCAGAGCCATCTGCCTGCCAAGAACAATTAGAAAAGCTGGAAAAAGTTGCTTATTTTTTTTTTAAGTGTCTTTGGAAGTATCAAAGGCAGAAGAGACCTGGAGGGCCAAAATTCTAGAGACAAAGGAAACTCTGAGAAGTGTGCTGAAACAGTTCTTTTTAGTCATTTACCAATTTGTAGGCAATGGCTATACGGCCAAGAAATTGAAGAGTTTCTGGAAATCTTCTGTGGCTCAAGGGTCAAAACTTGGGCGTTTGGTGCCCATTAAAGAGAAGGCATGCTGGGCTCTCAGTGGGAACTACTAATTGGCTACCCCTTACAAGCAGC
Organism: Cephalophus harveyi; assembly: GCA_006410635.1. Classification (NCBI taxonomy): domain Eukaryota; kingdom Metazoa; phylum Chordata; class Mammalia; order Artiodactyla; family Bovidae; genus Cephalophus; species Cephalophus harveyi. The sequence continues at coordinate 808,838 of SJYT01026036.1, forward strand.
GGTGTACCAGGCCTCACAAAGATAGCCCTGATTCAGCCCCATTCCTCATCATATTAAAGTGACTGATCCTCATTATAACTGCTGTGCTAAGTCACTTCAGTCTCTTTGTGACTCTATGGGCCACAGCCTGCCAGGCCCCTCTATCTATGGGATTCTCCAGGCAAGTACACTGGAGTGGGGTGCCATGCCCTCCTGCAGGGGATCTTCCTGAGTCAGGGATCGAACCCACAACTCTTTAAGTCTCCTGCACTGGCAGGCGGGTTCTTTACCTCTAGCGCCACCTGGGAAGCCTGACTATAACTGCTAGTCAAAAGCAAAAGTAAGTCCTCTCTGGAGGAAGACAGAGCCTCATATTGCCTTAATAATTCTTCATATATCAATATAATTAGGTATTCAACTGAAGAAAGCAGTGATGGTTTATTTCAGTGTCAACCTGTCTGGGTCATGGGGTTAGCAGACATTTGGTCAAACATTATTCTGGGCGTGTCTAGGAGGGTGTTGTGGATGAGCTTAACATTTGTGTCAGTAAGATCTAGTAAAGCAGACTGTCCTCCCCAGTGTTAGTGGGCCTCACTCCATCAGTTGAAGGTCTGAGGAAAACAGAGGTTGAGTAAGAGAGAATTCCTTCAGCTTGCTGACTGTCTTTGAGCTGGGACACTGGTTTTTTTCCTGTCTTTGGACTCCAACCAAAATACTGGCTCTTCCTGGGTCTTGAGTTGGCCTGTGTTTGGGCTCAAAACTTTCACCACCAGCTCTCCTGGGTCTCTAGTTTACTGACTCCAGTTTTTAGGACTTGTCAGCCTCCATAACTGTGTTAGCCAATTCCTTATAGTTAGTCACTTTCTGTTGGTTCTGTTCCTCTGGAGAACCCTAACATACAAACATACTGAGGAACAGGACAATGTCACTGAAAACAAAGGAGAAAGCAGAAAAGAAATGTATAAGACAAGACACTTAGACAATGGAATTATTAGAGACAGTTTTCATTTATTTTTATTTCAAATATGTCATCTCTGAATTTTTACTTTTTAAGAATAAAATTATACTTTAAAACACTGTTGACAGTTCAAAGGAGAAAGTCAGACATGAACTTCAAAATAACCGTGATTAACATGATCACAAAATTAAATGACAAGATGTAGCATTTTAGGAAATGGTAACTATGAAAACAATAAAATGGAAATTCTATAAGCAAAAAATAGAATGAATGAAACTGAGAATTCAACAGATGGGTTTAAAAGAAGTATATTTATAGCTGAAGAGAGGGTTACTGAACTAGAAAATAGGAAAGAACAGCCAGATTGAAGCAGCGAAAGAAAAAAGTTACTATGTGAAAGTTATACCTCAATTAAAAAAATAAGCTCAAAAATCTAATAGGGAGAACATATAAATATGGAATACCTATGAAGGAGATCAACCCTGGGATTTCTTTGGAAGGAATGATGCTAAAGCTGAAACTCCAGTACTTTGGCCACCTCATGCGAAGAGTTGACTCATTGGAAAAGACTCTGATGCTGGGAGGGATTGGGGCAGGAGGAGAAGGGTACGACCGAGGATGAGATGGCTGGATGGCATCACGGACTCGATGGACGTGAGTCTGAGTGAACTCTGGGAGTTGGTGATGGACAGGGAGGCCTGGCGTGCTGCGATTCATGGGGTCGCAAAGAGTTGGACACGACTGAGCGACTGAACTGAACTGAACTGAACTGATAATGCAAGTTGGAATACACAAGAATTTTGAGAAAAAGCGTTATAAAGGAAGGACAGTAAAAATGACTGGGAAGAATCATGGAAGAGTTCACAAAGAAGTTTGCATTGAGATTATTTGAAACGGTGGACAGAAGCCATCTGTTAGGTGTGGTAGGAAAACCAGAAAGGAAGTGGACATATGAGTTATTAATACGAGATAATAGTAGGAGGGAGTACTAGGTATGTACAGGGCAGGCGTAGGGACTATGACCAAAGGGGACAAGTTGAGGCCACCTCCCTCAGAGGACCTTGAGAATTCCCCTGGCACCCTGATGATCAGAATCAGCCCCAAGATTTTATGAAATCACTTTTGAATCCATGTCAATCAGCATTCATACGACATAACTGCCCTCTGCAGTAGGCACAAGAAGCTCCTTAGCACTTTTCTGAGGGTAGCAAGTTATGAAAGAGGAAAAGGTTGACTCTCTAGCACTCAGCTTGACTTACACAGAAGTGCCCACAACTATGTGGGTGAGGAGATACAATTATTGGTTGCAGTGGAGTTTCTGGACTGTCTACAGACTTCATTCGTGTGTTGTTTCCTCTGGTCTTTTATGACTGACAATGGGAAATTATTTACTGTTTGGTTTCTGAGGAACAGGTTGTCAGAAACCATGCTGGCCTTCAGTCTTTATCCATTTGTCAGTATATCTCCCTGATAACTGATAAAATCTAGCTTCTTCCCAACCAAACACAATTGGTCTGAACTGGCTCGGATCATCAGATCTCAAAGCAACCACATTTCGTTCTTGTGAAGCATCTTTCACTTAGTGCCTGCTAGGCTTTTTCCACTTCAGGGAATTTTTTGAGGCCTACATTGCATATTGTTCACAGATTTTCCATAATAACAAGAAGGGAGGGTAGACCAGCCTCATGCACACAGGGAAACCATATTAAAGAGTCTTTTCCTTTCTTAACCTTCACATTCATAGTTCTCATCTCCACAAACTGACAGACTTGCAAAGAATCTTCTGGCTGGAATAAACAATAGCCACAAAAAACCAATTTCACAGAATTTTGCTCATCTGTTTCCACTTTCTTCTATGTTATCTCTTCACTAACTGCTATGCTCCATCCACTGGGGCTCAGAATCTGTTCTTCTGTGAACATCCAGTTCATTGGCATAATAAGGTTTGAACGTAGCAAGGCACGAGCTACGCTTTTCAGACCTGTATCCATCCAACTGCCAAGTTATTCACAAAGACAATGACTTTGACTTAGCATGTGCCACTTGCTCGCTCACACCCCAGGGCCTCTTAAAGTCCTAGCCATTATGAAACTTGCAGTCTGATGAGATTTGAAATAGGTCCGCTTCACCCTAGCAGCAGGATTGAACAATGATGCTGATCCCAACCCGTGATTTTGTTATCACATTCAAAAATTAATAACAATCATGAGGCAAGCCAACAAGATATACACGGATCCACAACCCAAATTATTTTGTGAAGGAGGAGAAGGCAGGGTTTATTAACAACAACAACAAAAAAAAAACTGCAAGGAATGGAAAAAGCCTAACTAAATGAGTGAAGTCCAGTTTGGCTCAGTTCAGTCGCTCAGACGTGTCTGACTCTATGACTCCAAGGACTGCAGCACGCCAGGCTTCCCTGTCCATCACCAACTCCTGGAGCTTGCTCAAACTGAATGGAGTAGGATGAGTTAAAAAGCTAGGATGGCTGCTATTGAGATGCTGCTACTGACTGTGAGCTGCTATTGGTTTCAGGGGTGGGATTTCCTGCAGAGAAACCATGAAGTTGATGCTACACTTTCTTTCCCCCTGTGATTGTTATCTCTTGCTGTGGAACAAGTTACCAAAAACTTTACCTCTCTGAATCCACTTTCTGTTATGAAGTCATAAAATCAAACTGCTTTTTTAAAAAGGAAAGAAAACATATAACCATTAAATCATTACAAAAATATGTGCCATTAAAATAAAATTTTAAGGGTGAAAATCACTCCAAAACACAACATTCAAACACAATCTCTGTATTCATTTTATTTTCAAGCTTTTAAATGAATGTTATCTCTTGATATATAGTTGTGCTCTACATTCTCTTTATTATTATAGCATCTTTAATATTCTACAATTATCTTTCATGTCTTAGAATGTCTTTTGAAAATATACTTTTAATAGTTGCACATTCAAAGTTTGCATACTCAAACTTTCCCTCATAGTTGGACATTAGGATGTTTACAATTTTTGATACAATAAATAATATTTGTACATGAATGTGTTCTTTACTTTTGAGATTAGTTTCTTAATATACATTCCAAAGAAAAGAATTAGTAGGCTCAAAGGCTATGAACACTTTTCATAGGAATTATTTTTTTCTGGTAACACATGATCATTGTAAAAAGTAGAAACAATATAGTCTCCACTTCCTATACACCCTTACCTCTACCTGACCCAGAGACAGCCACTGTGAGTCACATGGTATTTACCCGTTCAGACTTTCTAAAAACGCATACAGAAGTAGACGCACACAACACTGAACTTTTTCTTTAAAATACTGCAATAGCAACAACTCATTTCAATAACTGTTGAGGTAACTTCATCAAACATCAAGTACTACCATAGTCAATAGGGTCACTATTAACTACTACCATACACTAGTTTATTAAGCCCTGTGTCATACATTGTGCTAAGTACACCTTTGTGGATAGACTTTATTCTAACTTTTCCTCAGTGAATTATCTGTACATGTCCTTTGTACCTTTATCTGAGAAGCTGCTATTCTTTTTCTTGATGTCCACAAATTCTTTTTTAATCATAAGACTAGTTAGTGGCTGAGAACATGGACTCTGGAGTCAAACAAATGTGGGTTCAAATTCTAGCACATCCCCAATAAGCTGTCTAATCTTGAACAAGTTACTTCTGTCCTTCTAAGTCTCAGTTTCCTCATGTATAAAATGGGAAAAGAACAGCCTAATCTAAGAAATTTCAGGACATGGGCAAAATCCTTTTAACTGTATTTTACCGTATAATGGTATCAAAATGATGTCCTTGAGTCATTAGGGAAAAGTTCTTCTATAATCAATATACATTGTTGAAGAATGCAGATAAGTTAAAAATGTTTTAGACAAGTTTTTACCCAAATGGATATAATGGTCTAGGGCTTTAAAGAGTAAGTTTAAGTCTGTCTCTTATACACATCTAGATGTGTATAAGAGACAGATATTAGATAATACCATTAATTTTGTTAGGTGTGATGACATGGTAGTTATATAAGAAAAAAATCCTTCTTAAAAGATGCACAGTGAAGTTTTTAAGAGTGAGATATGAGGGATTTATCTGAAAATATCTGAAGAAAAAAAATAGGTAAAGAGAAAATATTAGTAGCTATGTTACTTCAGATAATGGCTATCTGGATCTTTATTATACATTTTTTTCATTTGAAATTTTTCATAATAAAACTTTTAAGTGATCAATTTTAAAATACATCTCTTTTTCCTTTCCATTAATATTAGTTTAGATGATAATATTCACACTTCTACCAAAATGGACTGCAACTGAAGAATATACGTTAAACTGCTTAAACACCCCTCCCAGGCTACGCCTAAGTTTCACCCATACAAGCTGGGGCACCAGTTATTAGATAAAGGTCCTCTTCTGTCACTAGGAGAATATTCTCAACTTGTTACAATGCCACATATATAATTACTTCATTGCCTAAACATATAAAAATATAGACAGTGGAGTTTGCTGGAATGCAGAAAGTCTCTGCGAAGCATATGACTGAGAACTTCCACACAAAAAAGCAGGGCTTAAATCAGCATCCACTGACAGACCTCTACCACCTTGCTGCTTAAATCTGAGAACTTAAGACTTCAAAGAAATGAGAATGAAATATAGTCCCATCCCAGGCCTGAATCACGGAAATGAGAAAATCTGCCTTGGTAATGCTGTTTCCCTGTATCAACACCTTTACTCAAGGGGACTAGCTGTACCTGTGGATAAGATCCTAGGTGCAAAGAACTAGAACACATGAAATACAGACAAGATGTTTCTTTTAGATAACTTGATAAACATTCCTCTCGCTTCCAAGGAATGACATGAGAAGACAGAGATGACATGTCATGAAAACACCAAGGACAGATTTAATTGTCCATAACATCTTGAACATTCTACATTCCAACCTTTTGGAGAAAGTTCTAGTTTTCAAACTGTTTGTGACCCAAGGACTATAGCCCACCAGGTTCCTCTGTCCATGGGATTGTCCAGGCAAGAATACTGGAGTAGTAGCCATTTCCTTCTCCACAGGATCTTCCTGACCCGAGGACTGAAGCCAGGTCTCCTGCATTGTAGGCAGATTCTTTACCATCTGAGCTACCAGGGAAACCCCAGAATCACCTACACTACTTGTTAAAAACACCGATTGGTGGGTCCTAGGCCTAGAGTTTAAGATTCTTAAGTGGTGCCGAATAATTTGCATTTCTATCCGATCCCTGATGATGCTGATACTGCTTTGAGAACTACTGGCTCAGATAGATGAATCTCCTGGACCAACTACTCCTGGACCAAGAAGAGTGCTTAGTTGCTCAGGAGCATCAGACTCTTTGCAACTCTATGGACTGTAGCAGCCAGGCTCCTCTCTCCATGGAATTTTCCAGGTAAGAATACTGCAGTGGGTTGCCACTTCCTCCTCCAGAGGATCTTCCCAACCCAGGGGTCAAAACTGTATCTCCTGACTCTCCTGCATTGGTAGGCCAATTCTTTACCACTGAGCCACCTGGGAAGCCCCAGGAAGAGGTGGTGATAAAATGTGTTTAAGCAGTAAATGTAAGGCTTTTTCTGGCTAGTAGCCACTTCACTTCATCTGCCCTATCTGTAGTGAGATAGTAAACATATCTCACTAACTCCTAATATATACCGAACTTTTAAGAGGATGTGGAGAATTTTCCATATCTGATAGTCTATCGTGGGCCACAAATACTAAAATGGCTCAATTTTTAAATCTGAAAAGTGTTCAGAAATTCTCAGATGAAATGCATTAGATAAAGTACTAAGTATTAACATGCATGAAGAATGTTCTATTATAAACTCCTGTTTTCACTTTCTTGCAGCTTTCCAAAAAATTAGCCCTTTGTGGTGAAATTTTCCATGCTTGGTTTCAGCCCAAAGGTGAATTTTTTTTTTTTTTTGCAAAGGTTGAGAAAAATATATTAAATAGTTTTTGAGTTATGAAAAGATGAAAAAAGCCCACACAATTTTTCCACTTTGAAAGCAATTTCAGGATTTTTTTTTTCATATGCAGATAACTGAAAAAATGGCTGAAGCTGAAACTTTCCATGTGTCTAGTTTTCAACAAGGCAGTCTGTGGGTAATTCAGAAAAGACAACGTGTGTGTGTGCACACATAAATAGACAGCAAATATATATTTAAAATATACATACAGGATTAGAAAAATAGCATTTCATCATAGTCTGCACAAACCTACCCTCGAATAGGGGATTTATGAAAGTCTTTCACAAGCCAGAGTGGTTGTTGACTGCCTAACCCCTGTGGTTTTCTTGCACCGGGGTTCACTAATGGGTCATGTAGACACAACTGTAAGAACTAGTGTGCACTGTATTTGCAGAATCTTCCAATTCCCTTCACATTCTATCCTTCCTTTTGCCCCAGCTCAATTCTATGTTTCTGCTTCACTGTCTTTAGAGTTTAATTTCTGCCCTTGCCTGTGCCTCAGTACCAACTCCCTTGATCTTCCATGATCCAGACATTCAGCCATGTTCTTGCTTCTCCCAGTTCTCTCTTACTTCCCTCAAAAGCATTTACCCACTTCCCACTAAAACTCTCCTTGTGTATTTGAAGAATTCAAGTCTTAAATAATTAACAGTTGGAACCTTAAGTTTAGGTCAAATAGGTTTTTATGGTTTGTCAAAGCAACTTGCTCTAATTATTTATAATCATAACTTTCCTAACTAACTCACGTGAAGGCCAACAATAGGAAAGCTAGAGAACAGAATATAAAGTCCTAGTTTTGCCATTTACTAGCTAACTAACGTATAGATAAGATATAACTCCTTGGAACTTTGTTCTCCTTACCTGTAAAATGGGAAAAGATTAGGTTGTTAATAACTTTGCTACACGTGAACATGTTTTGTAAATTTCAAATGAATGTTGGATAAACTGTATTAGTAATGATAATAACTTCAATTTTTAACTGTTTCAAGTTTCTGGGCTCATATGAAGAACCAAGCACAAGGCACAAAAACCCTTTTGCAAGGACATGAAGATTGAGAAAAATCCAAGTATTCAAGTGTGTAGGCTTAAAGGACAAAGAGGAGGAAATCTGTTCCAATAAACATTTCTATTTCATTTTCAGCATCTCTCTCTCTGCATGGGCTATTCCCACTAGCAGATGCTAAATTCTCTCCCACTTACAGGGAAAAGATGTTTCCTAGACCAACTTGTTCCTTAAGTTATCATCCTATCTTCTCCACTTCACCGGCCAATTCCTGGAACACCTAACTTTCTTCAACCTCCTTCTCCCATTATTTCACTAAAAATGTTCTCTTTTAGGTTATCAATAACCTTCCGATTACCAATACCAGAAGCTTTAAATTTTCCTTCTCTTCAACTGTAGTTACACTCAACTTCTTTACCTTATCCCAGTTATCTACTCCTATCTAACACACCATCCTCAAATGTATTGTTTCTGATTCTGTGGGTCAGGAATTCAAACAGTGCTCAGCTAGACTTTGGCTCCACATGGCACAGACTTGGGACACTTACTTGGCTGCTTCCCATAGCAGATGGAAAGTTAAAGGTTTCACTCACTTCTGGGGCCTTATGATCCCCTTCTAGGTGGCCAGCCTGGGCTTCCTCATAGTTTGGTGGTCTCAGGGTTGCGAAACTCTAATTTGGCATTTGGCTTCCAAGAGGGAGAAAATGGAAGCTCCTAGTCCCCTTAAGGCCTGGGCTTGGAAGTATCAGAACATCATCTCCTCTGTATCCTATTGGTGAAACTAGATCACATACCCAGCCCAAATTCAAAGGGGAAGGGAAGGAGACTCACCTCCTGAGAAAGGAATGGCAAAGAATCTGTGATCGTCTTTAATCTACCACATACCTATGCCTTTCAAGACATTCTCCTTTCTCTTTTCTTCACTTCTGTGGCATACCCTAGTCGAGGTTAATGACCTTCAAGTTCCTTACCCTGACCTACAATAAGATATACATTCTATATTGTAACCTAGGATTTCAACACATACTCATAAAAACACATATTCAAAAAACATTCCACAATACATACCTTTATAACAATGCTGCTGCTGCTGCTGCTAAGTCGCTTCAGTCGTGTCCGACTCTGTGCGACCCCATATTTTCCATTCTATTTTATTTTGCTTTATTTTACTTTTATTACTTTTAAATGCTGTTTTATTGTTTACAAACATATGTTTCCCTTCTCTGAAGAGGACTGTACTCCATGGCCTCCCTGCTGGCAGACTCGTTCATGTGACTTTCTCTGTCCAGTGTAGTATGAGGAGTGATGAATGTCACTTCCAGGCAGAGGTTTTAAAATGCAAAGTGTGGCTCACTATTTCCTCTTTATTCTCTGCCATAAGAAGCTATTTCATCAACCTGGGCTCTGGAATAAGAGTGCATGGAGAGAATTACACGAGGGCAGCCTATCCTCAAAGAGTGATAAACAAATCTTTATTGTTAAAAGCCACTGGCACTGTGTTACCAAGGCATAGTATACTGTATCTTGACTAATCCACAGGCTCCAACCCACTGAAGTGAACTCAGGACCCACTAATGGATTGCAGCCAATTGTCTGGAAAATTATTATAATTTTGCCTTTTTCTCTGCTTCCTCCTCTCCATCCTCCTTTCCATCAAATGGAGTCACTTTCCTAATATACATCTATGACCTCTTTCTTTTCTCTCTTTAACAATGTCCGTGGGTGAATCCTGTCTATTGTCTTCATTATTTCTCATCTGAACTAGCCAACTTGCCTATTCACTTGGTTGTTTACTTTTGATTCTATACTCTCTCTCCATTTCATTTCCTTTTCACTGAGAAGCTAATTTACCCAATGCATGACTATTATTATCACAGGTCCTTCAGTGGCTCCATGCTGTCCAGAAAATAGAGTCTAAACTCTTTTGCACTCACACTCTGTCAGCCTAGGTTCTCCTGCCCCACTGCTCCCTTCATGCACACTGTGCTGCTTCCCTTACAGTGCCCAGGGATAATTTTAGAATAGACAGCAACTCCCACCTTGCCCCCCAAAATCCCTATCAAATTCTATTTCTAAATACTGACTCATCCTTCCTCTGCTCAAACACCTGCTCTTCAATGATGCTTTTGTCTGATCTTCTCAGCTAGAAGTCACCTCTCTTTTCAAAACACTCAGAGCCTCATGAGACTTCATTTTGCCTTCTGCTTCTTATCAATTAATCTAGGGACAGGACTCTTGACAACAGTTACTTTGAGAAATGAATTATCTCTTACTCTACCCCCACCTCTGGATTATCTTGACTGTTGAACACAACTTAGTGTAATCATATAAATGTTTCTCACGAGCATGTCTAACTCTGCAGACAAGTAGGTTCACCAGAATAGTGTAAGTATACCACAAGCCCAATGACCTCATTTCTTTCAGAGTATTTGAATTTATTTTTTTCCTAACGTAGATGAGATGTACTTCTGATTCAACACACAGATGAGATGATCCAACATGCTATTTTAACTCTTTTGGTAAAGTTTTTCAAGCTTCTTAGTTGTACTTGTGGTGTGTTTTGAGTATCTCACTAAAATACTAAAATTTTGATTATCTACATACATCATGGGGATGCTCATAATAAACCAAAGAAAGTAAGCTATTATTCCTCTAAGAAATGTCAAAATCCATGTACTTAATTTTGCCAGTTTTACTCTTATATCTTCATTTAAGATGTGTCAATTTTTTACTTGAAAAGAAATTCTACTATTATCTGTTTTCTCTATTTACAGCAAATCAGTAGCAACAAAGTATAAGCAGGGAGGAGAAATGGTACCTAACACTGACAGAGGAGATGGAATAGCTATAAAATAAACAGACATGAGAATTCTTTTTTAAAAAAGACTGTCATCTAAGAAATTTCAGGACATGGGCAAAATCCTTTTAACTGTATTTTACCGTATAATGGTATCAAAATGATGTCCTTGAGTCATTAGGGAAAAGTTCTTCTATAATCAATATACATTGTTGAAGAATGCAGATAAGTTAAAAATGTTTTAGACAAGTTTTTACCCAAATGGATATAATGGTCTAGGGCTTTAAAGAGTAAGTTTAAGTAATCTGGAAATTTCATTTAGAGAGAAGGTATTTTTGCCAATCAGACAGACAAAGGAAGCTCTATGGTATTGTGCATTTTCCCCAAGGAAGGCCAAATAATATAAAAAATTAAAATTTGAAGGATCTGGTACCCTTGAAAAGGTAGAAAGTGTTATAATTAAATGCCATATAAATTGTTAGAGGAAAATAAAAGTTAAATTACTTGAATTTCACTTTATGACTTAGTGCCCAGTTAAGAATTGGGGGCTTTCAACTCTCAACCTTGAACTTTATGCAATTTTTTGGAAGAATCAGAAGAAACATTTTGAACATACAGAAGACTGATTTAAAGGAAAGTTCTAGATAGTGAGACGATTACATTTTTATCCCCATGTCACCCCTTCTGCCCCACATTGGTAGAGCAATATTCATGTGGTTCAGATGTTAAAGAATCTGCCTGCAATGCAGGAGACCGGGGTTTGATCCCTGGGGTTGAGATACCCTAGAGGAAGATATGGCACTCCACTCCAGTATTCTTGCCTGGAGAATGTAATGGACAGAGAAGCCTGGTGAGCTACAATCCATGGGGTTACAAAGAGTCAGACAGGACTGAGCAAATAATACTTTTTTCTTTTTCATTCATGGGATCTAATCTACTACTCCATGAGCTACAATGAAATGAGTTACATAGAGCTGGTTGTGTACACTCCAGGAACATTCCATACTATCTGGAGGCTCTGTCACCATCCAGAGATTTAGAGAATCATCAGATATCTTCTTTAGATTTTCTTTATACCCACAGCTGGGCTTCCCTGGTGGCTGAGTAGTAAGAATCTGCCTGCTAATGCAAGAGACATGGGTTTAATCCTTGGATCAGGAAGATTCCCTGGAGAAGGAAATGGTAACCCACTCAAGTATTCTTGCCTGGGAAATCCCATGGACAGAGAAGCCTGGCGGGCTACAGTCCATGGAGTCACAAAAGAGTTGGACATGACTTAGTGACCAAACAACAACACATCTACAGTTATTGTAATCATATCTTACCCCTAGATTAAGATAGAGCCAAGGCTGAATCCTGGCAAGGCACTTTTCTCTCCATTTCTACCTATAAAATTAAAGATGGGACTAGACTGTCTCTAAAGATCCTACTAATTCATTGGAAAAGGCTTTGATGCTGGGAGGGATTGGGGACCAGGGGGAGAAGGGGACGACAGAGGATGAAATGGCTGGATGGCATCACTGACTCAATGGACATGAATCTGAGTGAACTCCGGGAGTTGGTGATGGACAGGGAGGCCTGGCGTGCTGTGATTCATGGGGTCGCAAAGAGTCGGACACGACTGAGTGACTGAACTGAACTGAACGGAATCTGAAATTGTGTTTATTATTTTGAATCATGACAGTGCTATTGAACAATCTCCCAACTATTTTCTCAAGTTTCTTTTAAAAATTCTTTATTCTGGACATTCATGTCAAAATATATGAAAACTTATATAATTCTTAAATTATAATTTCTATATATGGAAATTATATATAGATATAATTCTACCAAATTTGCTTAAAGAAACAAAATTTTTAACATAAGATTTTTAAGAGTGGGTCAATTATTTCCTTCAGTATATTAAAAAATAGGTCAGACATTATGTGTAAAATATACAGTAAGTCTCTTAAAATGATTTTATGACCATAGTTTCCTATCATTAGTTACAAAAATATTATAAAGAACTGAACCAAAATAAAACCAAATAAACCAGCTACTAAGCTACACATATGTCCTCAAAAATCTTCTGGGAGTCAAATATTCCAGTAAAAATAACATAAGAGATGGAAACACAAGTTTCTTATTATCACACTTCATATGTTGTAAAACATAACAGCTAACTTATTTTTGGCAAAATGATTAGGGATTGCAACACTCTGGCTAATACAAACTTATTTGATTGTCAAATACATCTTAAATGGAGCGTATCATGCTAACTTCAGGCATGCAGGCACTGTGCCGTCTGAGATTAGGCCAGAGACACTGAAATTTCAACACTTCAGCAGGGATCACACCACCAATATTAGCTGGGCCAGGTGTTTAAAGAGGGCTGTGTATTGGGGGGAGGACTTCAACAGTGCAGCTAATTGAAACCAGATAAAGCTTTTGAATAATAATTAAAAAAAATCATACAGATGTTCACCCTCTTCCCCGGGTAACCTTTATGGACAATTTATTGCATGCGCTATTTTCGAGAGTACACCCTTTATAAGAAAACACAGCCTTTTGTGTTTCTCTGGAAACTCTATAATCACAGCATGAGTTATGTCTCCACAATTAGACTAAGTTAAGCTCATGTTTCATCTGCCTTTTCTCTTTTCACCACTATTCCTGCAAGGGCAGGAACACGTGAAAGCAGATCCTTAATGAGAAAGTGATAGAGCCGAGGAAGCTGCAAGAAGCTACATTAACTGTAAGATGCATGGTACTACTTCTTTCCCAACAGATATGTGAACACAAGCCAAAAAAGAGAGAGAAGTTGAAAACAAATGTGCTCAACAACTATTTTCAAATATGCACAGGAGAAATTAAACATTACATGCAGAATGGATGTGGAGCAAACGAACAAAAACTGAAAGGAAAGATCTCTAGGTTAATAAATCGAAGGACTCAGAAATGGATCTTTCTTTCCTATGTTTACAGAATGGTGTATTTGTCAGGGTTCCCCAGAGAAACAGACTCCAAACATTTATTATAGGGATTGGCTCACACACTCAGAGAGGCTAAGAGATCCCACAATATATGCTACCTGCAAGCTGGAAACCAGGAAAGTGAGTTGTATAATTCAGTCCGAGTTCAAAAACGTGAGAATCAAGGGAATGCTGCTGCTGCTGCTGCTAAGTCGCTTCAGTCGTGTCCGACTCTGTGCAACCCCATAGACGGCAGCCCACCAGGCTCCGCCATCCCTGGGATTCTCCAGGCAAGAACACTGGAGTAGGTTGCCATTTCCTTCTCCAGTGCATGAAAGTGAAAAGTGAAAGAAGTCGCTCAGTCGTGTCTGACTCTTAGCGACCCCATGGACTGCAGCCTTCCAGGCTCCTCCGTCCATGGGGTTTTCCAGGCAAGAGTACTGGAGTGGGGTGCCATCGCCTTCTCCGAACCAGGGGAATAGGTGAGGCCAAAGGCTTGAGACCTGGAACTACAATGTCACAGGGCAGGAAAAGATGGCTGTCTTAACTCTAGGAGAGAGAGAGAAAGAATCTGCCCTTCCTGGAGTTTTTGCTCTATTTGTGCCCTCAACAGAGTGGATGATGCCCGCCCACCACGGTCAGGGCAGATCTTTTTCACTCAGTCCAGTTCAAATGCTGATTTCTCTGGTCCTCACAGACATACTCAGAAAAGCTTTACTAACTATCGGAGTACCCCTTAGACCAATAAGGCTGACATGTAAAACTAACCATCACAAGTAATAATGCTATTATTATTTCAAACATGCAAGTACACTTTCAAAAATGGTTTTAAAGCTTTTGAAACACTTGGAACAACAAATAACCAAACATTATACTTCATATCAGTTTGCTACATTTTATTTGACAGGACCAAGTTACTTACTACACCAGGAAATGTATTCGGTATTTTAATTTATATATATGCCTATATATCCACATGCTTGACAGTACATCACACAGGTGAAATACTAACTGGGAGAGTGGTGGGGTGGGCAGCCTCTGACTTGGCCCCCAGTGACCCCCGCCTTTTAATATTCATGCTTTAGTATACTCCACTCCCCTTGAGTTTGCGCTGGATTTAGTAATTTGTTTCTAACAAAGAAAATACTGTAAAAGTAGTGAGATATCATTTCTGTAATTAAGTTACGGTCTGTGACTTCCATCTCGCCAGCAGACTCTTTCTCTGGCTCTTCTCCCAGACTTGCTTTGATGGGGCAAGCTAGAGAGGCCCACATTCTAACGAACTGAGGGTGGCCTCTACCCAACTGCCAGTGGCGAACCAAGGCCCTCATCCAACAAACCCGAAGGAGTGAACTGAGGCAGATTCTCCTCAATTCAGTTCTTCACATGAGACCACGGCCCTGGAAGACTCTCTGATTACAGTCTCATGAGAGACCCTGAACCAGAGGACCCAGCCAAGTTATGACCAGATCCACAGAAACTGGGAGAGAATAAATGTGTAGTGCTTTATACTGTTAAGTTTTGACCTGAGATTACTAACACAGTAGTTAACCTAATGACTGAGCTAGTGCTTCCAGTTATTCCCATTATGATAATAATAGCTAATACTTATATAAAACTTTTAGGTTCTAGGTATCATTCTTTATATGAAAGAAAGTGAAAGTGAAGTCGCTTAGTCGTATCTGACTCTTTGCTACTCCATGGACTGTAGCTGACTAGGCTCCTCCGTCCATGGGATTTTCCAGGCAACAGTACTGGAATGGGTTGCCGTTTCCTTCTCCAGGGGATCTTCCCAGCCCAGGGATCTAACCTGGGTCTCCTGCATTGTAGGCAGACACTTTTACCATTTGAGCCACCATTCTGTATATAATTTCTCACAAAAGTCCCTTGAAGAACATATTACTATCCCCCTTTTACAGATGAGGAAACAAAGGTACAGGGAGACTCAATAACTTGCCCAAGGTCACACAAGCAAAGTATGACAGCAACTGCCTGAACCTAGGTATCTTGCTTCCAGAGCAGGGAGTTGTAGCAACCGTGCAAAGAGAACTGCTAAGGGCTCGGACTGGATATTATGAAAACAGTGACCTCATAAAATGGTACCAGAGGAGCTTCAGAGGCATAACAGAAATTAGAAGCCATGCTAAATGCTGGGAAAAAAAAAAA
>SJYT01026036.1:842096-927579 GCA_006410635.1 Cephalophus harveyi
GAAATAAAAGCAAAAATAAACAAATGGGATCTAATTAAAATTAAAAGCTTCTGCACAACAAAGGAAACTATAAGCAAGGTAAAAAGACAGCCTTCTGAATGGGAGAAAACAATAGCAAATGAAGCAACTGACAAACAACTAATCTCAAAAATATACAAGCAACTCATGCAGCTCAATTCCAGAAAAATAAAGGACCCAATCAAAAAATGGGCCAAAGAACTAAACAGACATTTCTCCAAAGAAGACATACGGATGGCTAGCAAACACATGAAAAGATGCTCAACATCACTCATTATCAGAGAAATGCAAATCAAGACCACAATGAGATACCATTTCACAGCAGTCAGAATGGCTGTGATCCAAAAGTCTACAAGCAATAAATGCTGGAGAGGGTGTGGAGAAAAGGGAACCCTCTTACACTGTTGGTGGGAATGCAAACTAGTACAGCCACTATGGAGAACATTCTTATAAAGCACCCCAAGATATAAAAGAAGGGTGGGCCATCTGCTCATCCTCTTCTTCTCAGCTCCATGGAAGATCCCAAAGCTTCCCCTTGGCAATGTGGGACTTCAAGAGCACAGACAGGTATGATGGGAAAACCTCTGGACCAGTTAGGACTCAACTCAGACATCAGCTTTTCCTGTGATAGGAAGGAGTAAGGAGGATAGAATAAACAAAGTGCTCCCATATCCTTTGCAGTTCCAGTACATACACAGAACCAGACACACCATAAGTGTTTAAGAAATATTTGTTGAACAACTAAATAAATGAATAACATGTGCATGCTAAGTTGCTTCAGTCATATCGGACTCTTTGCTACCCTATGGGCTGTAGCCCACCAGGCTCCTCTGTCCATGGGATTCTCCAGGCTAGAATACTAGAGTGGGTTGCCATTCCCTCCTCCAGGGGATCTTCCTGGCCCAGGGATCGGACTCATGTCCTTTTGTCTCCTGCATTGACTTATTACAGTAAAGGTAAAGGGGAAATTTTGACTTCCTGGTTTTATTTCTCCTTACAAGAACAACTTCCCTCTCAGTTCTGCATTGGATTGTATTCTATAAGCTGAAGCTTTAGTGATGGTTTGCTGGCTGATTGCCCAAGAAGATATGGCAGACACATTATCCACCACTTGATTGCCTGTCTTTCTAGCAGAAGAAAGGATGTGGAAGATTTTTAGGATAACTGAGGGAGTATGAGAGAGGGTAGAAGGAAACATTGAATAAAGGGCAAGGAAGGTAAGGATGGACTTTCTTGCAATTCTAATGATGACATCTATTGCCCTGTTAAAAGAAAGTTCTCGAATGCTAGTTAACATAACTCTGAAAAAGATGTTTCTGAATGGCATCATTTGCATTCCAGTACAAGAACAGACCTGAACCTAGGATTTGTTGAGTTCCTCAAACAGGTCAGGCACTAAGTGGTGAGTAGTTACTGGTGCTCTGCATTCACTTACTATTACCTTCAGAAGGATAACCATTCTGATTTTTCTTCCAGGGAGACACCCTTCCCTGACCCTTAACTCCCATCCTTCAGGCAACATTGACCACTCCTGATCCCAGTTTCTGACATATGCCTAACCAATAAGAGCAAGAAATTTCCCCAGCCATAGTGACTGATTGGAGGAGGGACATGTGACTCAGCCCAAGTCAATCAGAGTGAATCAGGAGTAATTCCTGCTAATCCCAAAGCCCTCACTTTTCAGTTGAGTTTAAACTTGAACAGTTCTGGGCTTGGAAACCATCTTGCCCTCACATGAAACTAAGAATGAAACCAATATAAAGAAGAGAGCAAAATGGAACTGAAATTGGGGAAACAAAAACAAAACAAGCAATATAGATCACTCCCCTGGGCTATTAATTCAGCCTAGGGTTTATCCTGTGATTTTCAGTTACAAAAGCTTTGCTTAAATCAGTTTAAGTTGGGTTTGCAGGGTCACTGACACCTGAAAAAGACCCAACTATACAGGCATTTTATGTACTCCTCTTATTTGATGTCCCTAACACTCATTTAAAAAGGCATTATTATCCTAACTTCAAAATAAGAAAAACAAGTCTTTGAAAACTTACTTGTCCAGGGCCACATAGAGAGGGTCTACTGTAATTTTAGAGAATGAGAATCATTCTTATTATCTGTGACAATTTAAAATCATGCACAAGTTGCTGTCATACTTATTAAAAAGAATGATCTGTTGAGAATCTGAGAATGGAAAACTTGCCTTTTACATTTTTTTCAACATGATATGTATTTGGGGTGGGGTGTACGTGAATGCATGTGTTTTTATTCAATATCAAGAGATTATCTGCATAACAGTTAAGAGCTTAGATTCTGGAGTTAAACTCCCAGGTTCAAATTTCAGCTCTTCTTCTATTAAGTGCGTGATCTTGGACAAATTAATCTCTCTGTGCCTCAGTTTACTCATTTGAAAGTTGGAATGAGGATAATGAAAGCAGTGCCTTGTGGAACTGTTGGATTAGATGAGCTAACGCATGAGAAGTGCTTAGAAGGTGTCAAAAAGAAGGAAAATTTCCCTACCATTCTGGATTCTTTTGCCTGATGCAGTTATTAAACTCACACAGGAGAAATTAATGAGAAAAAAAAATTAATATATACAGAAGTCTCAAATAAGTGGAATTTCCAAAGTGACCAAAGAAGGCTGTTTATATATCATTTTTAGACAAAGAAACAATTTTATGTGAATATTTAAGCAAACAAAAGGATGTGTGCCTGGTGCAGCAAACTAATGAAGAAGTAGCTAAGTTTGTCTATACAGCTTTCGTAGCCTTGAATTTCCTAACTCTGGTGATAAAGATACTTTCTATCTTCCTGATATAAGGAAGATACCTTCACATGGGAGATTTATTTCCTGCTTTCAGAAGGAAATAAGAGGGTGCCAGAATGACTTTTTTATTTTTATTGGGATATAGTTGATTTACAGTGTTGTGTTAGTTTCAGATGTACAGCAAAGTGAATAAGTTACACATATAGCTACTCTGTTTTAGATTATTTTCCCATATAGGTCATTACAGAGTATTAAGGTTCCCTGTGCTATACAGTAAGTCTTTATTAGTTATCTATTTTATTTATAGCAATGTCTGTGTGTCAATCCCAGTCTTCCAATTTATCCTTCCCCTGTTATTACCTTTCAGTAACCATAGATCTATTTTCAGATCTATTCTCAGAATGTCTTCTTTTAAGTATAGTTTGCATTCCACTGGCCGCTTCTCAAGTAGTTTTAATTAAAAATAATCAATATGCCACTGGCTAGGCAAGGAACTGGAGAAGGCAATGGCAACCCACTCCAGTGTTCCTGCCTGGAGAATCCCAGGGATGGGGGAGCCTGGTGGGCTGCCATCTATGGGGACAAAACAATGTCCTAGAGCCTGCCCATATCCCCTACCCAATCTTCTTTAGTAACATGGAGTTACCAGATACTGCAGTGAATAGATATCAGATCCAGTGGATCCTATACACAAATGCACACATAATTATAGTCTAGATCCTGGTCCCCAGAGCAGGCAGAACAGGTAAGCATCATCTCTTACTGAGAGTGCAACTTGGCCAGACTCCCTCTCTGCAATGCCAGCAACACATCTCACACTCAGACCACCAGCTTCTCTAGAGTCTGTGTTAGGGTCAGTATTTTCCGTATTTCCCTCTCTCTGTCTCTTTAACTCTCTCTTTTGTCTCTCTCTGTATCTATCTCTCTTTTCACTGGAAAATAGACTTGCTTCCATCTTACAATTGATTTTGGATCATTGAAAACTTAATATGAGTATTCTTTTTTGAGAATATTATCTTTCTAAAATTTATATTAATATTTTAAACATTGCTGCTGCTGCTAAGTCACTTCAGTCATGTCTGACTCTGTGCAACCCCATAGACGGCAGCCCACCAGGTTCCCCCATTCCTGGGATTCTCCAGGCAAGAACACTGGAATGGGTTGCCATTTCCTTCTCCAATGCATGAAAGTGAAAAGTGAAAGTGAAGTCGCTCAGCCATGTCTGACTCTTAGCGACCCCATGGACTGCAGCCTACCAGGCTCTTCCATCCATGGGATTTTCCAGGCAAGAGTACTGGAGTGTGTTGCCATTGCCTTCTCTGTAAACATTGCTATCACTGCATTATTAAAATATAACCCTATCATCAAGAAACCAAGAGAAGAAACCGAGATATTTAGACCACAAATCTTTGACACTGACCTAAACTTTCAGACAGACTTGCCACAGGCAACTTAATAGCTTTGGTTTCCCTTCTTCCTGGACCTGCCAACCTGGAAGGGGATGAGGAGCCTAGCACTTTCTATCCCTGTATATCACTCTTGAGTAAAAAATAAGGGTCCCACCTATGTGGTTGGGCCTGGTGGACACTCCAACCTGGGGTGGCTCTTCAGCAGATGGGTACTGTTTACAGTAGGCATAATGACCAGGAGAACAGACTTTCTAGCCAGACAGCCTGGGTTCTGAGCTCAGCTCTAACGTTTACCGGGTGTGTGATCTGGAATGAATTGCTATCTGCATCAAGTATATGTTTCATATCCCCCTCTCACAGATAGTTTCTGAGATGAAGTTATTCCACTGGTATAAAATGCTTAGTAACATGTACCCAGTGGATAATAATGCCTTTAGTAAATGTTAACTATTATCATTAGTTTGGACATTAGTTGCCTCTGTATAAAAAGGGGAGGTAGACAATACTCTTTCCTTTTGAGGATAATGAAAAGAATTCATTAATCAAATATTTATTGATAAAATACTATAGTTTGTCTCAGTTAAGCACTTTTACCTGTGGTGGTAAAATGCGAGAGAAGAATGGAAAAAGGAGGAAGGGAAACAGGAAGAAAGAGAGGAAAGGAGGCAGGTTGCAGGCAGAATGTGTAACAGAAAGCCTCTGAGTGTGTACTTGAGGACCAAAACCATCACTGAGAAAAAGAAGACTATTGCTCCCCGAATTTGGGGGCCTTTCCAATCCCTTGAGTAGGCTCTCATCTGAAACTATCTAAAGGATGTGTGCACACCCAGGCAGGAGCAAGTATTACTCTACATAGACTAGTTAATAGCCATCCAAGAAGGATGTTTTAACCATTCACAACAGAACCAGAATTCTGTATGAGGCCTTTCTTGCATGGTAGCATACATCATTACCAACACCATCACCATCATCATTACCATCACCTTTACTACCACTACCATTAATACCATCATCATCAAGACTTCCTGACTTATTACCAACAACACGAACATTCCCTGTCCAGCTCTGTGTGCTAGGCACTGTGTCAGTACTGAAGATAAAAAGATGAAAGATCTGGTTTCTGGTCCCAGAAGCCCATACTATAGAAGGCAAAGCTGTCTGGAACTGACAACAATGAGGCATGATGACAACTGTGTGGGGGAAATGAACTAACCTCCATGGGAAAGTGTGATTAATGGTCTGTTTTCTGCCTAAAATGGGACCTTTTACCATCAAATATTATTCAAGAGACAAGGAAATTCATCAAACAAAACAGCATTGGTAGCACAAAACAAGCACAACTACAAAGGAACACACTTTCTTAAAAGTCTTTTTTTGTGGAAGAGAATTTATTTTTTTTAATTTTATTGGGATGTAATTGATTTACAATCCTGTGTTAGTTTCAGGTGCACAGCAAACTGAATTTGTTATACACACACATATATCCACTCTTTTTAAAACTCTTTTCCCATCTAGGCCATTACAGAGTATTGAGTATAGTTCCCTGTGCTTTAAATTGGAAGATTGGGATTGGCATATAAATTTCGGATTGGCACACTACTGTATATAAAATATAGATAACTAAAAAGTTCTTAAAGAGTCTAATAAAACTTCAGTCTTGTAAAAGTCTTATAAAACTTCAGAGAAATAGCAGACTGAGGCCCTTTTCCTTGATCTAGCTCCAAACCTATGGCCGATAAAATATAGCCATTAAAAATCCTATTCTAATTTCAAATCAGGGACTAGGAAATAAGAGGAAAAATCAAAAGCTACAGAGTTAGATCCTACAGTTGATGCCATGGATGCCCAAGGAAGAGAATTGTGGGTATCAGGAAAGATCCAGGAATTCCAAAGGGATAAGATTTATGACCTAGAGACCTGGAAGGGATATTTGCTTTAAGAAGAAGAGACTAGGGGAAAAAAAAAAAAAAACACTACAATTGGGCTTACTTAGTGGCAGGGAAGTGTTATCATGCCCATGGCTTTGGATGCATGAGTGCATGCATACATGCGTGCATGTGTGTTCAGTTGTATCCAACTCTTTGTGACCCTATGGACTGTAGCCCACCAGGCTCCTCTGTCCATGGAATTTCCTAGGCAAGTATACTGAAGTGGGTTGCCATTTCTTCCTCCAGGGAATCTTCCCGACCCAGGGATCAAAACCACATCTCCTGTGACTCCTGCATTGGCAGGCAGATTCTTTACCACTGTGCCACCTGGGAAGCCTGGCTTTGGATGGATGGAACTAAAAACGACATGCCTGTAGTTAGGAATCCCAATTAGACTCTTTCTTGCATGGGCACCTTAGTGGTGCTATGATACCAACTGCAGAGAAATGTTTCTATGCAAGTAAAACCCTTTGGACACCTGGTAGAACCAAACAGAAACCACTCTGTAGGGATGCTTCCATATTCTGGAAATCAGAGATCCTGGTAGGAGAAAAAACAGCCCCCACTGAAGACACGTTCATAATCAAAAATGAAAAGCTTGTACTGGGAAACTATCCCCCATGAGAGAGACGCCATACATGCAACAAAGAATAGGATAAAATATCTGAAAGAGACTTTAAAAAGCAGCAAAATAGTACAAACAAAACTGTACACCCTAACTTGATACAACTGAATAAGCAAATATATTTAATCTGACCCAATTTAGAAAGGTCTTCACCCAAAGACCACATCCCCTCTTGTGTTTGAATTTCAGCTGCTAGTAAATCATTCTTTCATATGAAATATTTTCTTCTTTCAGCCTTCCTTTTAAAAGATGCAAATTCTCCTGAGAAAATTAATATGTTAACCTTTCTCAAATTTCAGTGTTTATTGGAATAATCTGTGGAGCCCTTTCAAAATGAACCCTACTCCACTGAAATGCTGAATGAATTTAAGTGAATTTAACATGGGGCCAGGCATCTGGATATTTAACTAGTGCCCCAAGTGATTTCCAGAGTAAAATAAGGATGGGTTTAAACTGCTGACCAAGTGAACTGCTATAGAAACTGGTTTTAGGGGCTGAGAATCAGTTGAAAACTTTTATTAACAACTCTATATTTTGAATGAGAATCTCCTCATTTGTATGAGTTATAGATAGTCTGTAGATATTCTTCTACATACACACATTTTAAGTCATATAGGCTTTCTACCTTTCATTTAAGATGATATTTTAGCATAGGGTCATGGCTATTGTAGTAGAAGTAGAAAGCAAGAATAAAGGCAGGGAGATCTGCTAAATCCAAAGCTGAGAATTAAGGAATAACAAGGAAAAATTGTTATCTCTGCTATGTCTGCCTCAAATACAGCTTGGGGTGTCAGAGACATGTACTACTTGCCAGATATCTCTAAGCTCTTCCACATTTCCACATCTCCCTGCAGGGGCTGTGACTGTGTGGCTAGTTCAGTGAGCAGAAGCAGCAAATGTCATTTTTAGAACACTCTTAAGAGCTATGTGCAACTGTTAGCCACCCAGTTCCTCTTCTCCAAGCTTGGGGGTCAACTCCCCAGGGAGGGTCACCTGAACTCAATCAAAGTTGCATGAGTTATACATAAACCTTTGTGGTAAATTTGTTCAAATTTAGGAGAGGATATGTTTGTTATCACAGCAAAGTCTAATGTAATACACTTGTCTATGAGAAAAGGAAATGGGTAAAATTTTGTTTAAAAAAAATGGCCTCTCATGCCCAACCTAATGGTTGTAGTGAGGTTGCACCCTCTTTTTCTATTTATTTTCTATCACGCCCCCAACATCTTTAACCTGCTAAAAATGAACAAAGATCCCTATAAATTCCAAGATACCATTTATTCATGTTCTTTTCCTACTATCTCATCCTTTAAGCAGAGTTTCATGAAGCCATGCTGTGTGTGTGGGTGTGAAGGTGTTGTTTTTAGGAAACAGAAGATCCTGATATTTCTAGTCCATACCTGATATGAGTGATACCTGGCAATGCTCACATTTTACTGACCTCTTTAGAGCTAGTTTCCTTTTGGTGTAAAGAGACTAGCAGAACCAAGCAGATGTTCTGGCTACTCTGCAGCTGCTTGATTTACAATGTGACACCACATTTATGAAATCAGCTGGGGGACGCCATGGCATCCTAAGGTTTCAAGAAGGGAAATTCATGAGTGTGAGTCAATTCAGGGTCCATGCTGTCAAGTGCTCTGCAATGGGAAGTTGATGTGTTTCCCAAAGGACGGTCGCGGGTGCTGAGGGAGGACAGAAACGAACATAAAGCACTGTGCTTCCTTCCTTGACAGGACCGGTGGGAGAGACAGCAGGAAGAGGAAGCATGGAGAGGGATCCTAAGAAGCAAGGAAAGAAACCTCATTTTTCAAACTGATACCTTCCCCTAAGTTTTCTTCCCAACTCCCACTCCAGCATGAGGAGGACTCAGGAACAATCTCCATGGCAGTGAGGGAACACCTGCCCAGGGCACGTCCAGAAGTTTGCACCATTCCTTTCACACACATCCCACTCTTGTGTTAACAATAAAAAATGGGGTCTCTGTGGGCTGCAAAGAGGTCTGGTTTGGAGATTAGTGAACCAAAGAGAATCAAATAAAGTTTGACAACATCAGGGTTGAGAAAGCTATCCCGAGGCAACATACTTAGTAATTTGCAACGATATTTCAGTGCAGCAGCTTGCAAAGACACAGTCTCACAGTCTATTGTTTACTGCTTCTAAGTGAATTGCATGCTAATTGTATTTTAAAAGATGTGTTCAAACTTCGTTCCTGCTTTTTATAAAATTACAAAACCATGGGTCATGAAGTTTTCCAGCCACTCTTGTGATAAAAATAAAAACAAACTCAGTAGTCCCCTGGCATTGGAACATTTGTTCAATTAATGAGTGAATGAAAGGCCAGAGGAGAAGGTAGCTGGGGAAACAGGAAGAAATGCAGTGTTAGACATTTTGGGTTTAGGATGCTAAATGAAACGTGTCTACTAGATTGACAGATTTGACTACTTAAAAATTTTAAATTCTGTATGACAAAGGATATCACAAATAAAAGTGTAAAACAAGCAACACATTGAAGGAAAGTATTGCAGCATACTAAATGAAAGATTAGTATCCAAAATATATGTATTTCCCAAAAAATCTACAAGAGGCCCATATCTCGATAGTTAAATGAGCAAAGGCTATGAACAGGCAGTTTGCAGAAGAATTTCAAATGTCAATAAACAGATGGTGAAATGTCAATAAAAAGATAGTGAAATGTATTAATAATAAAGAAATGCACATGAACAGCCAGATTTCAATGTTTTTGCCAATCAGTTTGGCAAAAAAAATTGAAAACATTGATGATTTCAAGTATTGAAGATGATATTAAAAACTAAGCATTCTCATTCAACATGGAAGAAGTATACATTTGAAAGTCTTTTGTTTGGGGAAAGGAAGCAATCTGGCAAGAGTTACCACAATTTTAAATGTGTCTACATTTTTACCAATTTCATTGCTACCAACCAATCTTATAGAGACACATGTGCCCATATAGCATGAACTAAGATGTTCTTGGCTGCTTAACATTTAATATTGAAATCCAAACATCCATTAGTGATAGAGTGATCTTGTATATTATGATATACCCATTTAAAGAAATTTTATATTGTTGTTTAAAAAAGAAGGTATTATACTTTTATACTGAAAGATCTACAAATCAAAGAGCAAGTCAACTGGTAAAGGATACAATATGTGAGTCCATTAAATTACATGGAAAAGGACTGGAAAGATATCCACAACACTATACATGTTTGTTTCCTTTGGAATGGGTAATCATTACAGAAAAGGTGGAGGGGTTAGTTTTACATTTTACCTCAACCATTTCAATATAGTCTTTACTACAAGGAATTTTAGGAGACAGGAAATTGACGGAGCATAAAGCAAGAGAATCCTTTTGATTTTGTTGCCTAGAGAGTCAGAATAGTACAATGGTTAAAGATCATGGGCTCTAAAATCTTACTGGTCAGTTTCAAATTCTATCCACTCTGCTCTACTTAATACTATGTGAATTTTGAGCAAAGTTCTTAATCCCTTGGACCGCTGCATCCTCATCTTCAAAGTGGGATTTATAGATTTCACATAGAAGTGATACCATTCAGTATTTGTCCTTCCCTGCATGACATTTCACAAATACTGTAAGATATCACTTCTATGTGAAATCTGAAAAGCCAAGCTCATAAAAACATTGCAGAATGTGGTTACCAGAGGCTAGGACTGGGGGAATTGAGGAGATGTTATTAAGGGCACAAACTTCCAACCAGTAGATGAATAAGTCCGGGAGATCTAATGCACAGCATAGTGACTATAGTCAACAATACTGTATTATAAAGTTCACAGTTACTAAGAGACTAGATTTTAATCTTTTCCCACCACAAAAAAAGAAATGATAATGTGTGATGTGTTAGAGATGGTAGCTAAAGTTATAATGGAAATTGCAATATATAAATGTATCAAATCAATACAGTATATATATACCTTTAATTAAACAATTTGTTGTTGTTATTTTAGTCACTAAGTTGTGTTCAGCTCTTTTGTGATCCCCATTGACTGTCGGAGAAGCCAATGGCAACCCAATCCAGTACTCTTGCCTGGAAAATCCCATGGACAGAGGAGCCTTGTAGGCTGAAGTTCATGCGGTCGCACAGAGTCAGACACGACTGAAGCAACTTAGCAGCAGCAGCAACATTGACTATAGCCCACCAGGCTCCTCTGTCCACGAGATTTCTGGCAAGAATACTGGAGTGGGTTGTCATTTCCTTCTCCAGGGGATCTTCCCAACCGAGGGATCGATCAAACCCACATATCCTGCATTGCAGGTGGATTCTTTACCACTGAGCCACCTGGGGAGCCATATTATGTCCATTACATCTTAATTAAGGCAAAGTTTAAAAATAAATAAGCAAGGTGGAATTGATGGTGCTTCATATGTATTAATGTTACTATTAATATTGCTTCTAGTGATAGCAGGTTAGGTTATATTTCATTTTCTCAGTGTCTCATCACAATGATCAGTTTGGCAATAAATAACATCTACATAGTAAAACATAAATTTTGATTAGTTTTAATATTAAGAATGAACATATGGGGACAATGCATAGCCTGATGAATCATATTTGTGAAACAGAAAACAAATGTTTTTAAAATTGACACTATGAAAGTACTAGCTATTAAAGCTGTATAAGTAACCAAAAAATGATTTTAAAGGAAAGAATGACTTATTTTAAAAACTGGAAAGTGAGGAATTACATTTGTTAACTTATGTTGATTTAGTTAAAATATTTCAAAATAAAGAGTACTATATCCTATCTAAAGTTGGTAAGTAAAGAAACAGAGGTATATGAACTTTATTCCAAGTATAGAGCTGGGCATCAGAAACACTAAAAAAATAAAAATTAAAGAATTTCATTCAAGGTGAAGCATCAGGGAGCCTCTCATTTTGAAATTGGTACAATTGAATTTTATAATATACAATTTGAATTTGAATTTTATAATATAATGCATTGTTTTAATGATATTAAAACAATAGAAGCCTTTTACCATAATGAAGGCATGATATGTGTGGGTTATGTGTTAACTGTATACAAATTCATTAGATGGAGAGTTATACCCAAAAATCTGATGGCAGTTGTTGTCACTAGGGAAGGAAAGAGATGGCTGAGTGACAGGAATAAGATAAGTACTTTTCACTGAATTATTTTTCTATCTTTTAAATTTTGTGCCACATACATGTATCACTTACCCCTAAAATAATAATTTTGTAAAACCTCTGCTTTCTCCACATCATGGCCCTGTCCAAAGGGAAGAACCCTGAGCTTCCAAATAAAAGTGCTACCAAGACTTGTGCCACTCTCCCAACTTCCTGTGCCCATAGTCACTGTTTCTCCTCTGTCGGCCCTGCCTGCACCTACACTCACGGGCACCTCAAGAATTCCGGGAAGAACAGGTGTACCACACTCTGGAGGGCTATGAATTCAGATTTAGAGACTAACTTTGCAAAATGTTACAAAACAATAAAAATAACCCACCTCCTTCTATGTTTCAACAACTGTGGATAGAGAACAATGCAAAGCAATATATGTGACTGGTAACAAGGTGAAAAAACAGGATTTTGTGGGCTGGGGGCTGAACCACGGCTGGGGCCAGAGTTGTCTGGATAACTGTCCAGCTTTGTTGAACCTGTGTCTGTAGATAGGAAGACTGTGGTCACATGCAATTTAGCATGACTAATGACAACCATAATTCCAAAGTAATGAGGAGCATAAATAGTGACAGAGCCTATATGGGGGCTCATTGTTAAAATGTCTCATTATGCTGACCTCGCAAACAAAGGATAAAATCACAGTGACCCTTGAGACTGACCAAATTGCCCAAATGACATTCTGTTTTCTCACTGGCTCCTACCTTCTCAAAGCTACAAGACCACCAGATTCCAGACCTCTGGCTACATGACCACAGGACTCAACTACTGGCTAAAAATTAACCATCCCTTCAGAGAACTTTTCATTGGCATGATATAAGAAAGACTCCATCCGAAAAGGAGGACACTGGTTCTCCTTAAGGGCCAGTCACATTCTCTTTCCCTCTAATAAATTTACCTTTTGCCTGACTGCCTAGTTTGCTCTTTTTCTCTGCACTTGCCTTACAAATAGTATTTCAAGATAACTGTAACAAATGTAATAATATAGGAATGTATCATCACTTTATTTTTTTACTGGAAAAGTCCCAGCATCGTAGATAGTGCTAATATTAATGGGGTTTGTTGCCTATATTCAAACTGAAAAAAAATGCTGCATTTCAGTTAGAAGTTAATGAAAATATGTAATTGATCTCAGAAGGCAATAGCAAGCCACTCCAGTACTCTTGCCTAGAAAATCCCATGGATGGAGGAGCCTGGTGGGCTGCAGTCCATGGGGTCGCTAGGAGTCAGACGCGACTAAGCGACTTCACTTTCACTTTTCGCTTCCACACAATGGAGAAGGAAATGGCAACCCACTCCAGTGTTCTTGCCTGGAGAATCCCAGGGACGGGGGAGCCTGTTGGGCTGCTGTCTATGGGGTCACACAGAGTCGGACACGACTGAAGTGATTCAGCAAGGTCATGGACTTAAAAGACGCTTACTCCTTGGAAGAAAAGTTATGACCAACCTAGATAGCATTTTCAAAAGCAGAGACATTACTTTGCCAACAAAGGTCCATCTAGTCAGGGCTATGGTTTTTCCAGTGGTCATGTATGGATGTGAGAGTTGGACTGTGAAGAAGGCTGAGCGCTGAAGAATTGATACTTTTAAACTGTAGTGTTGGAGAAGACTCTTGAGAGTCCCTTGGACTGCAAGGAGATCCAACCAGTCCATTCTAAAGGAGATCAGTCCTGGGCGTTCTTCGGAAGGAATGATGCTAAAACTGAAACTCCAGTACTTTGGCCACCTCATACAAAGCGTTGACTCATCGGAAAAGACTCTGATGTTGGGAGGGATTGGGGCAGGAGAAGAAGGGGACGACAGAGGATGAGATGGCTGGATGGCATCACCAACTAGATGGATGTGCGTCTGAGGGAACTCTGGGAGGTAGTGATGGACAGGTAGGCCTGGCATGCTGCGATTCATGGGGTCACAAAGAGTCAGACATGACTGAGCGACTGAACTGAACTGAACTGAAGGTCATGGACACCTTGAATTTCATCTGTGGACCTGAAATTAAGACCCTGATCTAGACCCATGTGTACTCAGAATTATGAATCCTATTTAAGATTGACTGGTTGGTCTATAATGAGTCTTGAAGATTTAGACACATTTTGACAGCAGACAGAAGCCACATGTCAGAATAGAGAGAATTCTGTATTGACTCAAAGTCAAATACATTAAAATTCAAAAGAAGAAACCTAAACTTTTAAGTGGATTACCTGGGGTATGTGGCATTTATCATAGTTTGGGGAAATTAGAATTGCCCTCATTCACTTTATCTCCCCAGGCTGCTAAGAGATGATTAGAGAAATCACAAATTAGAGATATTTTGCACTTTTGATGAAATTTTACTCCTTTAGTTGAGTGGTCTCTTTAATGTTATGTGCACGGGAATATTAAATAATGTGCCAGGCTATATAAATTTTTAAAACCTGGCCTTAAGTGTTTTGACATTCTTTCCATCAAAAATCCCATCAGGTGAGGTTCTATGTCTCCTCCCTTCAAGTCAGAGTTGACTTGTGTCTGTCTTGATCAATAATGTGCTATAAAAATACAGTATAATGTAGAATCTTTGAAGGCTAAATCCTAAAAGGGTATGGAACTTCTACCTTGCTTGCTAAAATAGTCACTCTTGGAATCATGCACCACCACGTAAGAAGTCTGACTATCCTGAGGCTGCCGTGCTGTGAGGAAACTTCAAGCACATTATGAGGCACTGTGTATCACCCCAGTCAACAGTCTCAAATAGCTCAGTCTTCACTTATGTGAATGAAAGAACCGTCAGATATCTCCATCCTCCAGTCATTTGAGTAGGTCCTCAGACATTCAAGACTTCCCAGCCAAGTCCCCAGTCACAGAGAAGCACAGCCAAGTCATTCATGTTCTGCTTACCCAAACTCCTGACCCTCAGAATAAAACAATTGGGTATTTTTATGCCATGAGGCTTTGAAATAGTCTGTTGTACAATCAAAGATAAAAAAGCATATAGTCAAATACATAACCAAGAGGAAGCTGGTGGAAAAGCTTAGTGAAAGTGAAAGAGAAAGTGAAGTTGCTCAGTCGTATCCAACTCTGCAACTCCATGGACTGTAGCCTGCTAGGCTACTTTGTCCATGGGATTCTCCAGGCAAGAATACTGGAGGGGGTTGCCATTTCCTTCTCCAATCTTCCCAACACAGGGATTGAACCGGGTCTCCTGCACTGCAGGCAGACTCTTTACCATCTGAGCCACCAGGGTCTCCAAAAGCTTAAGTGGTCAGTAAATAGATATAGTGACCAGACACTGGTAGAAATTCAGCAGAGTAACCCCAAACCAACCCCTTATATTCATTAAATTGCTGTTCTAAAGCAATGCATTAGCCACAGGCCAGGGATCAAGCGAAAAATGGCAGAAGCACTTACTACTGTATGTTACTTCTGAGCCAAATCTATGAAAAAGCTGACTCCACTTTATTTTTCCCCACCCCCCACTTGCATGCATAGGATTCCAAGGCTTAGAACGTTGAGCCATGAGATAGGTGGAGTCTGAGACTCTGAATGATTGTGTGAAGAAAGGCTATCCACTCCCAGAGACAGCCACATTGGGTTGTTACATGCATAACCTGATATATTTCTATATATCATTGGGACACTGAAATGTCAGGGTTCATTTGTTACAGCAACTTGCATTTCCCTAAAACACAGTAATTATAAATAGTAGCTCACACTTGACCTCCATGTCAAGAGAATAATAAGCAATGGTAATGACTATGGAGAATCTAAAAACATCAGTTCCAACTCAACCCCAGCCAATTTCTGTCATGCGAAAATGTGAAATTGATTGCCAGATGTTCCTATCTATTTGAGAGAAGCTAGAAGTCATATTTTTACATTAGTCTTCTAGTTTTTGATGGTTTGTTTCTGTTAAGAAAAATCTCTGTGAGGCTAAGCAAAATACACTTTCAATCCCATTTCATGACACTGTACCTTGCTGAGCTTTATAAAGGATTGATGGGATCCCTTTCTAATGTTGGTATTTGATGAAAGGGCTAACACAACATTGTAAAAATTAGAAAAAAAGAAAATTACATCATCAGACATTTATCCTGTCTGTCACATCTTCATCAGAATTATGATCTCAAAACAGTTCATCTCTTCCTCAAAAAAGTCTTCCATTTCAACAGAATAAAGTTCTTTTTAGCTCAAGAGTCAAGGCCCTCCACAATCTGGCTCTAGCCTAATCTCCTGCAGTATCTTTTTCCAGCTAAATCTTTTCTAACTGCACCTTTTTCATACTCTTTGCCATCTCATGTAGCTTCTAAACTCTGCTTTGCTCAGGCTGTTCCATAGAACAATTTCACCTCATTGTTAAAGGTTCACCTGTTGGACATCACAGGGCAAAGAGTAAGAAAGTTGTGGGATTAAAAAATCCTCAGCAGCTATGTTCACAGATTCACACAGAGTTAGACATGACTGAAGCAACTTAGCATGCATGCTGGCACAACTAAAATCAGGCAGAATAGGCCTGTAGTGGGAGTTCTCATACCCCACTATGCACCTGCCAATTACTCCAAACAGGATGAAACAAACACCTACATCTGTGACAAGAAGGTGTTCTTACTTTACTATCCAATAGGAAGAAGAAAACCATCTGCCTCAGGACAGCCCAGACCGTAGCAGCCCAGCCAAGGAGAAGTTTTTATACTTTGGTTGCCCAGCTTCTTCCAATGGACTCTTTGGTTATCACAGCCCCTCCCAACTCCTCCCTTTTCCCTATAGAAGCAAGAACCCCTTCCTAGTTCTCTGGATTTGCCTCTGATCCACCATAGTCTATCCCTCTGGAGTTGCAATTCCTCTGCTATTCCCAAATAAAATCACTTTTGCTGGTCAAATACCTGTATATCAAGTTATTAAATTGACAGATAGATCTGCCTGCAGAATCTGTGACACTTGCAGAGTAGCCTTGGCCAAATCACTTAAATCTCTGTAAGCAGCCCATCACAGAGGCTGAAAATGCCAGGTGCCCCCAGCCATCTATTCCGATAGCTCAGAGGTCAGCAAACTCTTTCTGTAAAGGACCAGATATTAAGTACTTTTAGTAAATATTAAGTATTCTCTCTAGAGTGGCCTCAGTGATTGGACAGTGTAAGCAACCTTAGTCAATGCAAAATCAATTGAGTATGGCTGCATTCCAATAATACTTTATTTATGGACACTGAACTCTGAATTCTTTCAATTCTCATGTAATTAAATATGATTTCTCTTTTGACTTTTTCCAACTATTTAAAAATGTAAAAAACATTCTTAGCTTGAGGGCTGAACCAAAACAGGTGGCTGGCTAGATTTGACCTTTGGGCTAGAGCAGCGGCCTCTAAAATTTTGTCACCAGTAACCAGTTTGAAAATTCTGAAGGAGATGGGAATACCAGACCACCTGACCTGCCTCTTGAGGAAACTGTATGCAGGTCAGGAAGCAACAGTTAGAACCGGACATGGAACAACAGACTGGTTCCAAATAGGAAAAGGAGTACGTCAAGGCTGGATACTGTCACCCTGCTCATTTAACTTATATGCAGAGTACATCATGAGAAATGCTGGGCTGGAAGAAGCACAAGCTGGAATCAAAACTGCCGGGAGAAATATCAATAACCTCAGATATGCAGATGACACCACACTTATGGCAGAAAGTGAAGAGGAATTCAAAAGCCTCTTGATGAAAGTGAAAGAGGAGAGTGAAAAAGTTGGCTTAAAACTTAACATTCAGAAGACTAAGATCATGGCATCAGGTCCCATCACTTCATGGAAAATAGATGGGGAAACAGTGGCTGACTTTATTTTGAGGGGTTCCAAA
Source organism: Cephalophus harveyi (assembly GCA_006410635.1). Lineage (NCBI taxonomy): Eukaryota > Metazoa > Chordata > Mammalia > Artiodactyla > Bovidae > Cephalophus > Cephalophus harveyi. The sequence goes on from SJYT01026036.1 coordinate 859,822, forward strand.
ATCACTGCAGATGGTGATTACAGCCATGAAATTAAAAGACACTTACTCCTTGGAAGAAAAGTTATGACCAACTTGACAGCATATTAAAAACCAGAGACATTATTTTGTCAACAAAGGTCCGTCTAGTCAAGGCTGTGGTTTTTCCAGTAGTCATGTATGGATATGAGAGTTAGACTATAAAGAAAGCTGAGTGCAGAAGAATTGATGCTTTTGAACTGTGGTGTTGGAAAAGACTCTTGAGAGTTCCTCGGATTGCAAGGAGATCCATCCAGCTCATCCTAAAGGAGATCAGTCCTGGGTGTTCATTGGGAGGACTGATGAAGCTGAAACTCCAGTACTCTGGCCACCTGATGTGAAGAGCTGACTCATTTGAAAAGACCCTGTTGGTGAGAAAGATTGAGGGCAGGAGGAGAAAGGGGCAACAGAGGATGAGATGGTTGGATGGCATCACCGACTCAATGGACATGATTTTGGGTAAACTCTAGGAGTTGGTGATGGACAGGGAGGCCTGGCATGCTGTGATTCATGGGGTCACAAAGAGTTGGACATGACTGAGTGACTGAACTGAACTAAACTGAACCAGTTTGAAGACAAGAAGACAAGTTTTCCATGAACTGGGATTCAGGGGATGGTTTGGGGATGATTCTGGTGCATTACATTTACTGTGCATTCTATTTCTATTATTATTATAGCAACTCCAGATCATCAGACATTAGATTCTGAAGGTTGGGGACCTCTGGGCTATAGTTTCAAGAATTTGCCAACCCCTGAACTAATTAATGCTCATATCACCCAATCCTGGACTATGGGACTTCTGCAAACCTTTCTGGTTTGTCCCCCTGGACAACGGTTCTCTTTGTTTAAAGAAACATTGGAGGAAACACATCTCTTCTTGGCCCAGACATTGTCTTACCTCTACCTAATGGCCTCTTAGGTTATGAGAGGCAAGCCTGATGATATTGCCAGGATATTGAGAGGAATGACAAATAGAAAGATTCTAAATTTTTGTTGATATTACTTAGTTGCCAAAGCAGCCCTGGTACCATCTGATGCCAGACTTTATTTCATGAGAAAATGAACCTCACTGTTGGATGTGTTTCGCAGTGATGAATCAAACACGGAAGCAGTAAGGCCAATCTGCCCAGGTTTGGGTTGTAGAGGGGAGTGTGTGTGGTCCACAGAGAATTCAAAAACTGTAATAAAGTCAAATAAAAGTCCATCTGCTTTTTATCATCTCTATGTACCAGCAATACTAAACCACGACAGTGGTAAAATCCTCACCCTTGTCAAGGCTCAATGCTCCCATGGTTCCCCTATCTTGGTACCCAACTAATATTTTATAACCTGAAATCAGGAGTTTCCTAACTGGCATGCACCCTGCAGCACTTAGCACAGTGTCTTGATTTTAAACCCTCTACTGAAATGTTGAAGAACCCATTATCCACATGCATGTACATGAGGATAAATATGAACACATGCAGTAAAGTGAGTCATGTTATAATTGCATTCTACTAGCTTAAGAAAATGAAGAGTATTCTTAGGTTTCTGTCACTTGACATTTCTTAAACCCACAGTGGAATTACGAGACCTCCATCTTATTGTGGCTTCACATAGCTTTATAATAGCTTCTCAAGGCCTGGCTGTGTTTATTAGGACAGTCCTGGAAAAGGGTGCATTTGATTGAAGGAAAAAAAGGAAGCATCCAAATAAACTTCAAATAGCTCACTTGAATTTACTCAAGAAATGCACAATGTCCCCAAATAAAAAAGTTAACCCACATCCTGGTGGCTCAGACAGTAAAGAATCTGCCTGCAAGGCAGGGGACTTGGGTTTAATCCCTGGGTCAGGAAGATCCCCTGGAGAAGGGAATGGCTACCCATTACAGTATTCTTGGCTGGAGAATTCCATGGACAGAGGAACCTGGTGAGCTACAGTTCACAGACTCACAAAGAGTTGGACACAACTGAGTGACTAACACTCTCACTTTCACTTTCAGAAAAAAATGTAGCCAAAGCACCCTGGATTCAGAATCATCAGAAGCAGAGGATGCATGGATGGCTGGAGAGGACCCAGCACTTACACAGCATGCCTCACTCCCGCTGACTCTGCTGACATACCCCCAACAACCATTTAATCAGGACAGACTGTGATTTAGCATGTCCTTCAGCCATTTTCTGTAGAAAATGTGTGCACATGACTGAAACATCAAACTTTTATTTTTAGCAAGATTCTTTCTCAGCTGCATTTTTGCTGGGCTATAAAATCACATATTTATGCATTCATGCATATACTTTCATACATATGCACATATGTACATGTGTGTGCATGTGTGTAAGTTGCTTCAGTCATGTCCGACTCTTTGTGACCCTGTGGACAGTAGCCCACCAGGCTCCTCTGTCCATGGGATTCTCCAGCCAAGAATACTGGAGTGGGTTGCCATACCCTCCTTGAGAGGGTCTTCCTGACCCAGGAATCAAACCCATGTCTCAGACCACCTGACCTGCCTCTTGAGAAATTTGTATACAGGTCAGGAAGCAAAAGTTAGAACTGGACATAGTGCTGTGATTCATGGGGTCACAGAGTTGGACACGACTGAGCGACTGAACTGAACTGAACTGAACAGCCATTTTCTGTAGAAAATGTGTGCACATGACTGAAACATCAAACTTTTATTGATAGCAAGATTCTTTCTCAGCTGCATTTTTCCTGGGCTATAAAATCACACATTTATGCATTCATGCATATACTTTCAGACATATGCACATGTGTGTGTATGTGTGCAAGTTGCTTCAGTCATGTCTGACTCTTTGTGACCCTGTGGACAGAAGCCCACCAGGCTCCTCTGTCCATGGGATTCTCCAGCCAAGAATACTGGAGTGGGTTGCCATACCCTCCTTGAGGGCATCTTCTTGACCCAGGGATCAAACCCATATCTCTTATGTCTCTTGCATTGGAAGGCAGGTTCTTTACCACTAGCACCACCTGGGAAGTACACATATGCACATACAAACACACAAAAACATATATGTTACAAATAAACAGGTGTGGATATAATGCATATATGTATGCATACATACAACACACATAAACATACACACATAGAGAAAGAGACACTTGCATAGACAAGCAGTGCACACATACATCTGTACATAGACATGAACACAAAGACACATGCATGCACTTGTGTCTCTTGTACACACACAAGACAAATATGTGCCCACATCCACACCCCTCAGCACCTGGACATTAGATTTCTTTGGTTTAATTTAACATAGCAGAGTTGACAAAGAATGGCTCAAAACCCAGACAAAACTGGTTTGAAACGCAGCCCTGATACTTTCTAGCTAGATGATCTTGAACAAGTTATTTAGCTTCTCTGAACCTTAGTTCTCTAACATAAAATGAGAATAACAAGAGTCCTTCCCTGATAGAACTGTTGTAGGCATTAAAAGATACGATGTTTATAAATGCTCAGCACAATCCTTGTCTCTTATGTACTGAACATATGTTGTTATTTTTATCAGCATCATCATTCTCTCAGTCACATCTAGACAACCACATGTAATGATCAGGAGCCAGACTTGAGGCAGTACATGTGGTTCCCTGGTTCAAAGGTGACAAAAACCAAAGGATCTTATGTGACCTCAGCCACCAAAAGTAGGTAAGGGCACACTAGCCCATTGAAAAACACTTGCTGCCCCAAGCCCCTGGCCTGGCCTGGCCTGCCTCTTGCCAGTAGAAGGGTTTATCTGGTTGGGCCAGGTCCAGATAGCACAGCTCCTGTCCACAGGCCCATCTGGGCTGCACATAGTATCTGTTAATGTGCATTTCCAGGAATCAGAGCAACTGAGTCTCACTTTGGAAAGTGGAAATCTCTTGACTTGAAGGTTGGATTAATGCTTTGCTTAGCATCCTCAGGGCTCCATCAGCATAGCCAGGCTGGAGCAGATGTAGGCACTTCTCACCCTGAGCCCTGACATTCAAGGCAAAGTTGTGGGTGCCAACAGAAAAGCACGTCCCAGACGCAAGTAGGGTCCATCAGGAAGAGGAATCAAGGACAGAACAGACAAAATCGTGAAAGTTCAGATGAGGAGTGATGATGGAAAGGAGAACAAGGACGATGTCTTAAAGGAGGCCTGGGACCTAACCGGAATCATCTACTATCAGGTGAATTTGTCTCTCTCTCTCAGCCTCTCTCCAAGAGTACATTCAAAAAATTGCTGTGTTTTCCTATTACTTCATGAACTAAAATTAAAAATATGTCAAAGGATCGTTTATTATTCACTGAGCCAAAACATCTGCACCTTCAGTTGAGATCTACAGTAAACAGTCTGCTTCTATCTTGTCTTACAGGAGAGCTGTTGCCTGTAAGTGCAGACAGATGCACACCAAAATAATAAATAAACAAAATAAAATGCAGTCAGACAAACTCCAGAACAAATTTGTTCCATCTGGCCTCTAGAAGGTCAGTAAGGATTGTTGCCATTTTGAAATTGCCCTAGTGCTTTCTGTTTATCCAAGATGGCTGGCTTTCCTAAAATTTGTAACCATTTCATGTTTTTAGCTGGGAAAGCATTTTATGTTTTTAGCAACTGAAAAACCACATGTTTTTTAGCAGATATGGATAAAATGTTAAAACCCCACTGAAGTATAGTTGATATACAATGTTAGATGTTATAGGTGTACAATATAGTGATTCACAATATTTAAAGGTTATACTCTATTTAGAGTTATTATCAAATATTGGCTATATTCCCCATGTTGTACAATATATCCTTGTAGCCTACTTTATGCCTAATAGTTTGTACTTCTTAATCTTCTACCCCTATATTGCCCCTCTCTTTCCCATCTCCCTACTTGTAACCACTACTTTCTTCTCTATATCTGTGAATCTGCTTCTTTTCTGTTGTATTCACTAGTTTGTCATGTTTTATAGATCCCACATATAAGTGATAACATACAGTATTTGTCTTTCTCTGTCTGATTTATTTCACTTGGCATTATACCTTTCAAGTTCATCCAAATGGCAAAATTTTGTTCTTTTTTATGGCTGAGTACTATCTCATTTTACATATGTACCACATCTTCATTATGCACTCATCTATTGATGGACAATTAGGTTGCTTCCAAATCTTGGTCATTACAAATAATCACAGCAAAGTAGTATTAAATGGAGATATGGATGTAGTTTCTCAATCCAGGGCATAGCTTCAAGTGGACCTTCCCAGGATAAGAGACAGGGAAGCTTGAGTATGGACAAGTTCATGAGAGATGCTGGATTTTGTGCCCAGAAATAGTGAAAGTCTATAAGCAACAGCAATTTGGAGATTATCTTTACTGCTAGTTTTATAGTCTTAAAAAATAAATGAACATGGAATTTGGGGGCAATGGTTTATACTTATATAAATGTAAAATGTATTTATATTTTCTCCTTCAGCCCTGCTCCTGTAAGCTCAGTTTCACCTACCTATCAGTAAGAGTAGTACTTCCTCATGGTATCCATAAGGGCCTTGGATAGTAGCTGCACCTTTAAGAACTAGAAATGCTTCCATTTACCTGTTAGCAGCGTTTTTTAAAAAGTGTTCTACATCTCAATGGAGTAAAACTTATATGACTAGTACAGCCAAGGCTGTGTTAGCAAGCTGAGGCAAAACTCAGTATACAGAGCCCCTTCAAAATATTCTGCTATTAGGACTTAGCTAGGACCTGATAGGGGCTTCCCTGGTGGCTCAGAGGTTAAAGCGTCTGCCTCCAATGCGGGAGACCTGGGTTCGATCCCTGGGTCGGGAAGATCCCCTGGAGAAGGAAATGGCAATCCACTCCAGTATTCTTGCCTGGAGAATCCCACGGACGGAGAAGCCTAGTAGGTTACAGTCCACGGGGTCGCAAAGAGTCGGACACGACTGAGCGACTGAACTGAACTGAACTGAGGACCTGATAGGAGAAGGCAATGGCACCCCACTCCAGTACTCTTGCCTAGGAAATCCCATGGATGGAGGAGCCTGGTGGGCTGCAGTCCATGGGGTCGCTAAGAGTCAGACACAACTGAGCGACTTCACTTTCAATTTTCACTTTCATGTATTGGAGAAGGAAATGGCAACCCACTCCAGTGTTCTTGCTTGGAGAATCACAGGGACGGGAGAGCCTGGTGGGCTGCCATCTATGGAGTTGCACAGAGTTGGACACGACTGAAGCGANACACAACTGAGCGACTTCACTTTCAATTTTCACTTTCATGTATTGGAGAAGGAAATGGCAACCCACTCCAGTGTTCTTGCTTGGAGAATCACAGGGACAGGAGAGCCTGGTGGGCTGCCATCTATGGAGTTGCACAGAGTTGGACACAACTGAAGCGACTTAGCAGCAGCAGCAGCAGGAACTGATAAGCCAGCCAAAAAAAAAAAAAACACATTCTCTCCAATGAGATTCAGTAAAGCCATCAGCAAAAGCATAAAAGAAAATTCATGGAGCTACTGATGCTATAAATAAAAATATTAAAGAGTTAGCTTTAAAAATTCAGTAATAGTATTGATACGTTGTAACAAGAAGGACACTTTACCTCTGTAGTCTTCCTCCCAAAACCCCTCAGTTCAGTTCAGTTCAGAGGCTCAGTCGTGTCTGACTCTTTGCGACCCCATGGACTGCAGCATGCCAGGCCTCTATGTCCATCACCAACTTCCAGAGTTTACTCAAACTCATGTCCATTGTGTTGGTGATGCCATCCAACCTTCTCATCCTCTGGCATCCCCTTCTCCTCTCACCTTCAATCTTTCCCAGCATCAGGGTCTTTTCCAATGAGTCAGTTCTTCACATCAGGTGGCCAAAGTATTGGAGTTTCAGCTTGAGCATCAGTCCTTCCAATGAATATTCAGGACTGATTTCCTTTAGGATGGACTGGTTGGATCTCCTTGCAGTCTGAGGCACTCTCAAGAGTCTTCTCCAACACCACAGTTCAAAAGCATCAATTCTGTGCTCAGCTTTCTTTATAGTCCAACTCTCACATTCATACATGACTACTGGAAAAAGCCTAGCCTTGACTAGATGGACCTTCGTCGGCAAAGTAAAGTTGCTGCTAATATTTTTGCTGATGGCCATACTGAATCTCATTAGAGAGAACGTGTTTTTTTGCTGGCTGAAAAAATAGTCTCTCACTGTTTCCATTGTTTCCCCATCTATTTGCCATGAAGTGATGGAACCTGATGCCATGATCCTAGTCTTCTGAATGTTAAGTTTTAAGCCAACTTTTTCACAGGACTGATTTCCTTTAGGATGGACTTGTTGGATCTCCTTGCAGTCCAAGGGGCTCTCAAGAGTCTTCTCCAACACCACAGCTCAAAAGCATCAATTCTTTGGCACCCAGCTTTCTTTATAGTCCAACTCTCACATCCATACATGGCTACTGGAAAAACCATCGCCTTGACTAGACGGACCTTTGCTGGCAAAGTAAAGTGTGAAAGTGACAGTGTGAGTCGCTCAGCTGTGTCTGACTCTTTGTGACCCCGTGGCCCGTGGCCCGCCAGGCTCCTCTGTCCCTGGGATTCTCCAAGCAAGATACTGGAGTGCTTTGCCATTTCCTTCTGCAGGAGATCTTCCTGTCCCTGGGTTTGAACCTGGGTCTCCTTCATTGCAGGCAGATTCTTTACCATCTGAGCCACCAGTGAAGCCCCTGAGTGACAAAACTAGGATTCAAACCTAGGTCTGTCTATTGCCAAAGCTTAGGCTCTTAATCTCTTGGCTCTGTCTCCCAAATCAAAGAAAACTGGAAAGGAGACTCAGAGAAGTCAAGAATTTGTTTAAGGTCACACAGTGGTAGAGCTCAAATTGAAACTCAGATATGTCTTCTGTCACCAAGTCCAAGGCTCTTTGATCTGTTGCCTCTTTCCCTGCTCTGTTTGCCTCAGCTCCTGGCATATGATGGGAAATACTTGCAGACTGAAATGCTCACTTCATCTGACTTGACAGGCCTAGTTGGAGTTGTTTTCTCAGAGACTCTCTCCCAATTGTTTCAGTATCAGCCAAACTGGTCTTCTGTACAAACAGGTTAGATCTTGACTCAACCCCTGTCATCCCAAATAGAGACCCTGGAATCCCACTAAGGAACAATTTTCCTATAAGGGGAATGGATGATTACAATTCATTGGGTTTGAAGTCCTAACATCTTAGGATAAATATGGTTTTTTCTGATAAGAGGACCTAAAGGGGTATTAGAAACTGAGGTTTTAGTTGGGAGTAGGTTGAGAGTGAACTCAGGGCTACCTCTGGCCCAGCAGGGCCTGAAGACAAATTTCACTTAAGGTGATTTTCTGGAGATTAGAGCATCTTGATCTTGCTTCTTAGAACTCTGAATCTCTAGATTGACCTTGTGTTTAGGCCCCACAGGTCCCTGGTCCAGCTCCTGCTCTCAGCTAGGGCGGTTAGTTCAGATATTCTTGGAGATGACCTGTGGACCGACAGCACCCTCAGATAGGGCCAGTGGAAATGCCACCTTCACACAGCAAGTCTTCACATCTGTTCCCTTTGGGGAGCCCTAGGCCTGATCACAGTCTCCAGGAGCAGCCCTGCCAAGCAGCTCATCTCATTAGCCTCTGTAGTGGATAGCAAACGGTGAGAGCCTGGAAGTGCTTGGATCCCCTGTAGAAATAGGTTTCTTAGACGCCTGGGCCAGATTAAGTTCCTGGCAGCCTGGTTGGGCTTAAAAACTTTCCAAAACCTTTACTCAATTCAATTAAAATGAGCAAGGATTTACTTAGGGGCTCTGAGTGCCAGTATTAATTCTGGAGACTTCATCACCTCCTCCTATTCCAGTCCATTTTCATATCCCAATAGCAACTGAATTTTCTTAAAACCAGCACTGCATAGTGCCCTACTTCTTTTCACAGCTCTTTTTAAGGCCTTGTCAGACAACCATTTTGCCTTTTTTGCATTTTTTTTTCTTGGAAATGATCTTGATCCCTGCCTCCTGTACAATGTCATGAACCTCCATCCATAGTTCATCAGGCACTCTGTCTATGAGATCTAATCCCTTGAATCTATTTCTCACTTTCACTGTATAATCATAAGGGATTTGATTTAGGTCATACCTGAATGGTCTAGTGATTTTCCCTACTTTCTTCAATGTAACTTTGAATCTGTCAATAAGGAGCTCATGATCCGAGCCACAGTCAGCTCCTGGTCTTGTTTTTGCTGACTGTATATAGCTTCTCTATCTTTGGCTGCAAAGAATATAATCAATCTGATTTTGGTATTGACCATCTGTGTCTTTCCATCTGTGATTTCCATGTGTAGAGTCTTCTCTTGCATTGTTGGAAGAGGGTGTTTGCTATGACCAGTGAGTTCTCTTGGCAAAACTCTGTTACCCTTTGCCCTGCTTCATTCTATACTCCAAGGCCAAATTTGCTTGTTACTCCAGGTATTTCTTGACTTCCTACTTTTGCATTCCAGTCCACTATAATGAAAAGGACATCTTCTTTGTGTGTTAGTTCTAGAAAGTGTTGTAGGTCTTCATAGAACCATTCAGCTTCTTCATCATTACTGGTTGGGGCATAGACTTGGATTACTGTGATACTGAATAGTTTGCCTTGGAAACAAACAGAGATCATTCTGTCATTTTTGAGACTGCACACAAGTACTGCATTTCGGACTCTTTTGTTAACTATGATGGCTACTCCATTTCTTCTAAGAGATTCTTTCCCACTGTATTAGATATAATGGCCTGAGTTTAAATTACCCATTCCCATCCATTTTAGTTCACTGATTCCTGAAATGTCAATTCTTGCCATCTTCTGTTTGACCACTTCCAATTTGCCTTGATTCATGGACATAACATTCCAGGTTCCGATGCAATATTACTCTTTACAGCATCGGACTTTACTTCCATCACCAGTCACATCCACAACTGGGTGTTGGCTTTGCTTTGGCTCCATCTCTTCATTCTTTCTGGATTTATTTCTCCACTCTTCTCCAGTAGCATATTGGGCACCTACTGACCTGGGGAGTTCATCTCTCAGGGTCCTATCTTTTTGCCTTTTCATACTGTTCATGGGGTTCTCGAGGCAAGAATACTGAAGTGGTTTGCCATTCCTTTCTCCAGTGGGCCATGTTTTTTCAGAACTCTCCACCATGACCCATCTGTCTTGGATGGCCCTACACAGCATGGCTCATAGTTTCACTGAGTTAGACAAGGCTGTGATCCATGTGATCAGATTGGTTAGTTTTCTGTGATTGTGGTTTTCAATCTATCTGCCCTCATGGAGAAGGGTAAGAGGCTTATGGAAGCTTCCTGATGGGAGAGACTGACTGAGGGGGAAACTTGGTATTGTTCTGATCCATGGGACCATGCTCAGTAAATCTTTAATCCAATTTTCTGTTGATGGGTGGAGCTATGTTCCCTCCATTATTTACCTGAGGCCAAACTATGGTGGAGGTAATGAAGATAATGAGGACCTCCTTCAAAATTTCAGTGCCCCAAACCCTGCAGGCCACCGCTGACTCATGCCTCCACTGGAGATTCCTGGACACTCACAGGCAAGTCTGGGTCAGTCTCTTGTGGTGTCACTGCCCCATTCTCTCAGGTCCTGGTGTGCACAGGTTCTGTTTATGCCCTCCAGCAGTGTTTCCCAGTCCTGTGTAAGTTCTGGAGGCTCTGTGGTGGGGTTAATAGTGACCTCCTCCAAGAGGGTTGATGCCATACCCAGTTTATGCCATACTCTGCTGCATCCAGATCCCCTGCCCCTGTGGCAGTCCACTGCTAACCACACCTCCACTGGAGACACTCAAACACAGTTCTGTCTCAGTCTCTGTGGGGTCTCTGGGTCCTGGTGCACACAAGGTTTGTTTGAGCCCTCTGAGCATCTCTGGCAGGTATGGGGTTTGATTCTAAACATGATTTTGCCCCTCCTACCATCTTGCTAGAGCTTCTTCTTGCCCTTCGACTTTTTATCTCCTTTGCAACTTTTTATCTCTGTATAAATGGAAAAGTATTATATCCTTAAAGGCCAGAGCCTTGAGAATAGGCTATCAAGTAGGTAACATTCTTTTACTAAGGTGCACATCCAGCATGACTAAGCACAGGCAAGACAGCACAAAGGTTAGAGCAAAAGGTATAGATTCAATATGGAGTCAGGTTTGTTCTTCTTTGTTATAGTAAGAAGTAAAGTTTAGTTTAAAAAAAATACCAAAATGCCCCTACATATTTGTTATTGTTTACATATTACTCCTAATTGAATTAGTACTATTGGAGCATGCAGTATACCTAATTTAGCACTAGGAAATGGAATTTAAAAATTTGTTTCTGTAGACAAATACCAGTTAACTAAAATCTGATGTTTAGCAGCTGGCCCTATTTGCCACACCTGTGGCAATTCCAGCTGTCAAAAGTCCTAGCATAGTGTCCTGGGGGAAAATGAAGAACTCAAGCTTGGTGTCATACGTGCCTTACTCATTCATTCTGATTTCATCCACACATTCATTCATTTACTCAGTTTCTTTCATAGAACATTCAAAAATATGTAAATGGCCACCAGCTTCCTGACAGTCTGCTAGAGCCTGGTGCCTGCATTAGCAGAGCTAGTCATCAATTATAACAGAGTTGCTAAGACCATGTGCTTTGAGCCTGGGCTCAAATACTGGTTTTTGCCAGTTGGTAGCTTTGTGACCTTGGGCAAATTATATAAATCTTTAAGGCAGTTTTCTCATTTTTTAAGTAGTAAAAGGGCTTCCCTGAAGCTCAGTTGGTAAAGAATCAGCCTGCAAAGCAGGAGACCCTGGTTCAATTCCTGGGTCAGAAAGATCTGCTGGAGAAGGGGTAGACTACCCACTCCAGTGTTCTTGGGCTTCCCTTGTGGCTCAGCTGGTAAAGAATCCACCTGCAAATGAGAGAGACCTGGGTTTGATCCCTGGGTTGGGAAGATCCGAAGGGAAAGGCTACCCACTCAAGTCCAGTATTCTGGACTAGAGAATTCCATGGACTGTATATTCCATGGGGTCATAGAGTCAAACAAGACTGAGCAACTTTCACAAGTAGCAATAATAGCAGCAGGACTTTGTGTTTATCTAATTTCTGTGAGTTAATGCATGTGCTGTGTTGAGCACACTCTGTCAGCTATTAATATTTATCAATATTAAAAGCTCTGAGAACTTGGATAGAAGAATGGGCAGAGTATGACAGGAGCAAATCATTTTTCTGCCACATCCAAGTTTAATCTTAGAATACAGGTAACCACACTAGTACTCAGTTTCCTTGTCTGAAAAATACAGAAAACATTTTCCCACATTAGGTTTTGAAGAGAATTAAAAGAAATACCACGTTAAAAACTCCCCAAGGTGCCTGGCAGGTGACACACTCTCAACCACTGGGAGCTGTTCCTCCTGCAATACAATGGTGGGCATAGCAGTTATAGAACAAAATACAAAGGATTTGTCCTGGGCAAGGAAAGGAGTATGATATAAGAAGATGGCTACAACAAGACACTACCTGAGGAGGCATTTTGGGTTCCTCACAAGATGGAGATTAAAAGTTTGTTGAAGAGCACAAATCCAGCCAACTCAACCCAAATTCCCTTTTCCAGTCTGCCTGAAATTACCCAAGTTATTATCCTGGCACTCATATCACTTCAACTCCTTCACTTACAGCCAAAGTCTAGCAGCATCCTGAAACAGTGGGCAAAGCATTGAGCAGCTTAACCTGGTTTTGTTTCCCTGAAACAGATTGTTGATTAATTGAACCTGGGGTTATTTTACAGAAATAGAGCTGTGCATGTGCAAAATGGAAATCCATGTCTCTAAGATGACCTCAGGACAAAGAGTCTTAAGTACATGAAACTTAAGTATATGGAAATTAATCTTAAGCATATGGATCTCTGAGAACAGAAATCTTGCCACCAGAGCCCTTTTTTTTTTGAGGTGAGAAGTCTTTTAGTAAGGAGAATCTGGCTTCCAGCAGCACAAGTAGCTCCTACCAACTGATTCAAGACTAGCCAATCAGTTTACAAGTTTGAAATTCCCCTAAACTCTAAAATTTTGCCTTAAACCCTGGATCAGTGAGACAGATTTGAGATAGTTGCTTGCTCTCTCCTTGTCAGCTGACCTTGCAAATAAAGCTCTTTCTTTTCTCAAAAGCCAGTGCCATAGTGTTGACTTCTATGAGTATCGGGCAGTGAGTCATTACTAGGTGACGATCTGTCCCCAGATGACCTCTCCAACCAAGTTTTCATCTCAGCAGCAATGCTGCAGTCAGTCTGCTCCCATTCTCCTGGCTCTCCTGTTTCCTCTGTGTGCCCACAATTCCCCTCCTTAACTTTTAGTCCCATGTACGATCCACTTTTATGTATTCAAATTCTACCTAGTCTGCTAGGAAGTTTCCCCCACTCTTCCAGTTGAAATCAACTTTCTTTGCTCTCGACTTATAGACTGCTCTGTTTTCTCTGTGCTTCTCTTAAAGTACACACCACTTTCTCCTTCATCTTGAGGTACATTTTAACCTTGCACTACCTTAGAAGCTTATTGAGGTCATGCTTTATTTCCAGCCTCATCCCTTTGCCATCCAAAGGGCCAAGGAAGCGTTTCCCACACAGGCATATCATAAGTGTTTTTTGACTGTTCTAGACTAGAAAGATCATCCATGACAGCCAATGTGCACATAAACTGCAAAATGTGGTGTGATAACTCAATAAACTCCAAGTATCTACACTACAGGGAAAGCAGTAATAAAGATGAATTTTGTGGTAACCGTTTGGTTCAGCCTTACAGCCTTCCTGGCAGCACAACCTTGCTAACAGAAGTGAGGCTGAGATGTGGGGAGTCACACAGCTGGAGGACTCAATCAGGAAGTCTCACTTCTCTCTCTGAACTTTGTCCCAGAGCTTCTGGACTTGGCACATGTCACTGGCTTGGGTGGCCACTTGGGGCAGGAATCAATCAAGGCTTGAGTGAGTGAGCAAGTGAAGTCGCTCAGTCATGTCCAACTCTTTGCGACCCCATGGACTATAGCCTACCACGCTCCTCCATCCATGGGATTTTCCAGGCAAGAATACTGGAGTGAATTGCCATTCCTTCTCCAGAGGACCTTCCCAACCCAGGGATCGAACCCAGGTCTTCTGCATTGTATGCAGACGCTCTACCGTCTGAGCCACAAGGGAAGTCTTGGATGGACCCAAATTTCAAGGGTGACTGTGACACATGTCTATTGCCCTACCTTGGACTACTTGGGGCAAAGAGAATCACTGAAATGATGTTTAGGCCTCAGTCTCCCTGTGACATAATACGAAATGTGTGTGTGTGTGTGTGTATTTGGTTTCCGCCCCCAGTTCCAGAAAGAGAGCTCCCAAATCTCTCGTCATTTTCTGAGTGATAAGGGTACTATGAGTGTCTTGTTCTAATAGTTGATCTTTGACCCTGGTTTTGACACAGAGCCCATGTAATTTCCTGAGCAATAGTGAGAGGGTAACAGGCAAGAAGGCTAGGGGTCTCCAAACAGAGAAAATAGGCTGCAAGTGTCAGATGGTTTTTTGTATCTCTCTTAAGTGGCAGAAGGAAACAAACTACAAGTGTCAGATTTTTTTTTTTCCCCTTTTCTATACAAAATTAAAAGGAAGTTTCTCTTAAAATTCTGGGTTGCCATGATGACACCTGGTTCCACCTGAACTTTTCTCAAACCTTGAGCTAACCAATGTATTTTTCTTATGGAAATGTTTTTCTTAAACTGTGTTAATGAACTATGTATTTACCCTGGACTTTTTCTTCAAGTCGGTTCTGCTTAAGACTCAGAAACAATAAGGGCTCAACAAGCTAGTATGTTTTACTCATACATTGTTCTCCTAATCTATGTTAGTGAAACTATATATTAACTTAGAAACCTGCCTTTCCCCAAGATTCACGTCAATCATTTTATGGCCCAGGATGACTCACCTTGTGCCAATGTTATTTCAAAATGCATGCTGTGGGTGAGGGGCCTGGTGCCACTCTGAGTTTTGAGACACTTCTTTTCTCTAATTAACAACTTGCTGATAGGTATATAACATACTGCTAAAGGCTAGCAGAGGGGCACTCTTTCTACCCCCTTCTGATGTCTATGTCAGAAGCTTCATTGATCTCTTTTATACTTTAATAAAACTTTATTACAAAAGCTCTGAGCTATCAAGCCTCGTTACTGGCCCTAGATTGAATTCCTCTCCTCCAGTGGCCGAGAATCCCAGCATCTTTCATGGCTCAGCAACAAACTTTCAATAGGACCACCTTTTGTTCTAGTGAAGTGACTCCAGGTAGGCTCCTGAATGGGGACTGATCACCAGAGAGACCAAGCATGATCAGAAGCTTGGAACTTTCAGTCACACTTAACTCCCATCCTCTTGGGAGGGGAGAAGAGCTGGAGGTTGAATTAATAGCCAATCATGCTTATGTGATGATGCCTCTATTTAAAAAATCTCTAAAGTACAGGTCTCAGAAAGCTTCCAGGTTGGTGGACACGTGGAGGTGCTGGGAGGCAGGCAGGCTCTGTGCCCCTTCCCCACATTTTGCCCTTTGTCCTTTTTCATCTGGATGTTCACCTATATCCTTTGAAACATCCTTTATGAGACCAGTTTGAAGGTGGTGGTTCCCCCAACCCTCCCCTCAGGTACAATAATTTTATAGAACTGCTCACAAAACTCACACAACTCCCTCATCCTCTGGGGGGCACCAGGGCATGTGACCTTCCATGATTAGTGAGAAGTGATGATATAGGACCCTGTGCACTGGCGGTCAGAAATACAAGTGACAATCCAAGTACAAGTGGTGTCTGGAGTGGGGACAATCTTGTGGGGTCTGCACTAACCCTTAGCAGTTAGTGTCAGAACTGAGTTAAACTGTAGGTAACCACAGTATCCACAGAGAACTGGAGAATTACCTGGTGTAGAAAAACCCACACATTTGCTTTAGGAGTGTTCAGAGAGTAATAGAAAGTGTTCCTTTTCCTTTAACTCCCCAAATTTCATAGAAAATCTGCCAATCCCTCCCATCCTGAGAAAGAATTCTGATATGGAAGGATTAAAGGAAGGAAGGAGGAGGAGAGTAACAAGGAGGGAGGAAATAGAGGGGAAGGGCAGAATTCAGCTAACAGTGTGTCCTTGTAACCACCACTCTTGAATTCTAACCTGTTTTGTCCACCATTTGATGGTCTATAACTAAGTGCTACAGAGTCTCACTTGAGCTTTCATATGCTTAATGCGTGCAACTAAAATGCCATTTTTAGGGTAAGGAAACTGACACCCTCTGGTTGTCAAATAAAACACTCAACTCTAACATGTCTCAAAGGCCCCTTTAGAGTCCTGTAGGACCCCAGAGGCCTACATTATAAAATTACTTCTCTCAGGACTTCCCTGGTGGTCCAGTGGATAAGACTCTGCCTTCCAATATAGGGGACTTGGGTTCAATCCCGAGTCAGGGAACTAAGATCCTACATGTTGCCCAACAACATACTGAGCATGGGCCCACTACTGAGCCCATGTGCTGCAGCAAAAGATCCCGTGGGCCACAACTAAGACCTGATGCCGCCAAATAAATACTAAAAACCCAAATCAATACATACTAAAAAGAAAAATTCTCTCCCAGTCCTAGCTTGGGTGGAGGGTAGAGAAATGCTCTTAGGGAAAGCCCACTATATGAGCAGATGAGCAGGTTGACCAATGGGGGGAAGGGTTTCACAAAAACTTTAGAATTGTTTTTTAAATAGAGTTTTCAATTGCTCAAACTTAGTCTGGTATAACATAGTATTTTCCCCTTCATTCAAACCCTTATTTTTTTCAAAAGAGATTTAATTTAAACAATGTGCTGTTATAATTAAAGGACTCAGTCACTCAAATACCAAAATTCTTGCTTGAAAAATAAATCTTTCCTGGCTTTCAGGACTGCCAGGGAATTTTTAAAGGAACTGTGGCAGCTTTGAGCTAAGAGTTTTCACAGAGCCAGGGTGAGAAATTTAACCGGGGATTTATCATCTGAATATGTTGTGTGGAGCCTGAGGTGGATGAAGTTCCTCTCCTTATCCTCATCATTCTGACTGCAAGCGTAACTGAAGCACTGATGTTTCTGAGAGAACTCAGGAGCCTCAGCAATCTTTCATTCTTGGTGAGTCCACAGCACAGTGTATCACACCTCTTAAAGAACAACCTGCTGTTCTGTAAATCCCAACACGCAGTAAATGCCACATGAAAAAAATTTGTGGTAATTTCAGCTGTGTTAGTTTATCACCAGGAATGCTTCATCCCAGCCACTGACAACCAAAATAATCAGCTGACAGTTATTCTCCTGGATAAAATATGAAGTTTTAAGTGGAAACACAGGACAGAATGAGGATGCTTGCAGAAAACTGAAAAACAAATTTAACTTCTAGGGAGAAGACCTGAGAGATTCTCTTCCAATGCACCAGGAAACGCCTGATTATTTTCTGCATTATGACAACACTGCCCCCATGAATATGGGGTCATTTGCTATACGCTCAACTGAGGACAAAGAATCCACACTGGGGTCTGGTTCCAATTAGGTGTAAGAATCCAATGGGATAGCCTCAGACAAGGTCACCCTCTAAACACTGTCGATGGTGAGGCAGATGGAGATTTGGAGAGAGAGAAGGGAGCGAAGGCCATAAGGAACTATGTTAAAATACAAACCTCGTCCTTTTTCCTCCTTTGGACAACCACCTGGATGGCTAGTTGTCCTCTTCTGGATAAGGGCATCTTATTTCCCATCCTGACACATAATGACACTCTCATTTTATTTCAGTTCAATACTGAAGCTTTAGGAATTGATAAAAAGTTCACTCCTAGGGCAAAGGACCAGGGTCCTACATCATCACTTCTCATTTTTCAGGGAAAGTTTTGTGCCCTGGTGGCCCCAGAGGATGAGGGAGTGTGTGAAAGAGCAGTGCATCTTACCTGTGATATAAAAGTCATATTCCAGGAAGACCATTCAAGGCAAGAAAGCCAATCAAGCAAAGTTATCAGTCTATAGCAGGATGTGCAAACTAAATGAAGCTAGGGTAAACAACCAGTTCAGATGAAAGAGAAGTGGGCAAACCAACAGGGACTGGATAAACTCTAAATGCTGTTTACCAAAACATGGGTATTAATGGATGAAACAGGCTCACTTAAAAGAGCTGTGTAGGGACAAAGAAGCCCAAAGAAGCTACAACATTAATTAAGCAGCTCCTATATGCCACTCTTCTAAGGGCTTTATATATATATTATCTCATTTCATCCTCACAATCCAGCTACCTGATTAGGTACAGTGATCATCATCTCCTTTGTTTATGTGAGGAAGCCAGGACACAGAGTAGTTTAGTAGTTTGCTAAATCCCCCTGCTAGCAAGTAGAAAAGCTGAGATTCAAACCCAGGAGTTGGCTCCACGGTCCATGAGCTGTAATCAACAAGCTGGTAGACTCTCTGACCAGCAAAAGTCTGTACCCAGAACTCACTAGATATTCAGAGGTTCAGACAATACACCCATGTTGGCAGGATTACTTTAGAGGTGGGGTAGCATTCAATCTCAGAAGTAGAATCCACCCTCTCTCCAGCACAGTAGACCCCAGAGTCCAAGAGACAAGTCATGCCAGAAACAGGGTCACCAGGATGTTTCCATCCTGGAAGAATAGAAAACTGCAAATATGGATAGAAAGAGACCCTGCAGACCAGGGTCCTTCTTGGACCCTGCAGACCAGGATTTAATCTCCTCATACTCACAATGTTCAGTAAAACCCCAATTTTGGAGTTAGTATTATCTAGCAATGCTTTCAGCAGAAAATTGAACAGAAGAGTTATTTAAGGCATTAAAAGTGGGAAAGTTGAGCATGAAGGTAAAGACACCTCATAAAATGGTTAATTAGAAAAGTATTTTAAATATTATAAAAACACTTTGAATGTTCCAAATATTTGCATAACTTTATACCAAGAGGAGCCTTAACAAGTTTTCAAACTTTCAGAAGCTATAAAAAGATATGGGTATTGTTTTCCTTGTACTTGTTTTTAATCAGAGCTCAGGAATTGTCCAGCAAACCCCAAATGAGGCATATTTTCCTTCAGTAAATGTGACAGAATCTGCTCTCATATCTGGTCTAAATTCCCTGCTCCTGCCTTTTTATTACACTCATTACATCCTTTTCTTCCAAGTGAGCTCTGCTTTAAGGATCAAGGATGCACAGGGCATCACACAAAGCCCTCCACTCATTGTCTGCATTCTAGTGGACAAGATAGACATTAAACAAGCGAACATTTGGAATATCTGTGGGTTCTACTTAACAGTGTGAGAGAAATACACAGGAGCCTGTGATGAACAATAATAGAAGGAAAACCTGCTTCAGGATGGATGACAAGCACAGCTTCTCTGGATGTGATATTTCAAATAAGACTAAGAACTGTAGTTTTTTGGCTTTTTTTAAGATAAAATTGACAAATCTTTAGTTGGACTCACTAAGAAAAAAGAGTACCTACATAAATAAAATCAGAAATGACAGAGGAGACATTACAACTGATGCCACAGAAGTACAAAGAAGCATAAGAAACTACTGTGAACCAGTGATACATCTACAAATTGGATAACCGAGGAGAAATATATAAAGCTCTAGAAATATACAACCTACAAAGACTGAATCAGGAAGAAATAGAAAATCAGAACAGATCAATAACAAATGAAGAAACTGGGTCACTAATCAAAAATGCCTCAACAACAAAAAAGTCCAGGAACAGTCAGTTTTACTGGTGAACACTAGCAAAAAACAAAAACCATGGCATCCAATCCCATCACTTCATGGCAAACAGATGGGAAAACTTACAGACCTTATTTTCTTGGGCTCCAAAATCACTGAAGATGGTGACTGCAGTCATGAAATTAAAAGACGGTTGCTCCTTAGAAGAAAAGCTATGACCAACCTAGACAGTGTATTACAAAGCAGAGACATTACTTTGCTGACAAAGGTTCATATAGTCAAAGCTATGGTTTTTCCAGGAGTCATGTATGGATGTAAGATTTGGACAATAAAGAAGGCTGAGTGCTGAAGAATTGATGATTTCAAACTGTGGTGTTAGAGAAGACTCTTGAGAGTCCCTTGGACCTTGGACTGCAAGGAGATCAAACCAATCAATCCTAAAGGAAATCAACTCACTAAGAAATCATTCCTGAATGTTCATTGGAATTCCCCTGAATATTCATTGGAAGGACTGATGCTGAAGCTGAAGCTCCAATACATTGGCCATCTATGTAAAGAGCCAACTCATTGGAAAAGATCCTGATGCTGGCAAAGATTGAAGGCAGGAGGAGAAGAGGGGTGACAGAGAATGAGATGGTTGAATGGCTTCACCGTCTCAATGGACATGAGCTTGAGCAAACTCCAGGAGATGGTGAAGGGCATGGAAACCTGGTGTGCTGCAGTCCATGGGGTAGCAAAGAGTCGGACATGATTGAGCAACTGAACAATATTAGTGAACATTTAAAGAATAATTAATACCAATCCTTCTCAAAGTCTTCCAAAAAATTGAAAAGGGGAACACTCTCAAATTCATTTTACTGGGCCAGCATAACCCGGATATCAAAGCTAGATAAGGACACTACAAGGTTTAGAAAGCCTACACACTAATATCCCTGATGAAAACAGATGCAAAAAATTCTCAACAAAAGATTTGTTGTTGCTGTTCAGTTTGCTAAGCCATGTACAACTCTTTCCAACCCCATGGACTGTAGCACACCACTTCCCTGTCCTTCTGTCTCCCATAGTTTGCTCAGATTCATATCAATTGAGATGGTGAAGCCATCTAACCATCTCACTCTCGGTCATCTCCTTCTCCTCTCTCCCTTAATCTTTCCCAGCATCAGGGTCTTTTCCAATGATTCAGCTCTTTGCATCAGGTGACCAAAGTATTGGAGCTTCAGCATCAGTCCTTCCAAACAATATTCAGGGTTGATTTCCTTTAGGATTGACTGATTAGTTTGATCTCCTTCAGTCCAAGGAGATATACTAACTGAATTCAACAGCATAGCTCTAGTAATCAAAAGAGTGTGGTGCTGGCATAAAAATAAAAGACATAAACCCATGGAACAGAATTCAGAGCACAGAAAT
This sequence comes from Cephalophus harveyi, assembly GCA_006410635.1. Taxonomy (NCBI): domain Eukaryota; kingdom Metazoa; phylum Chordata; class Mammalia; order Artiodactyla; family Bovidae; genus Cephalophus; species Cephalophus harveyi. The sequence continues at coordinate 880,902 of SJYT01026036.1, forward strand.
AAACCCTTGAATACATGGCCAATTAATATTTGACAAGGGATCCAAGAATACGCTATTGGAAAATCATAGTCTCTTCAATAAATGGTGTTGGAAAAATTGGATTCACATGCAGAGGAATAAAATTGGGCCCCTAACTTACATCACTCACAAAATTGCCTGGAAATTGAAAAAAAATAAAATAAACATAACTGAAACCATAAAACTCCTAGAAGAAAACATAGGGGTAAAACTCCTTGACATAGACTTTAGCAATGACATTTTTTTTTTTTTGGTGGGGGGTGGGGGCAGGATTTGACACCAAAAGCACAAGCCACAAAAGTGAAAATCAACAAGGACTACATCAAACTAAAAATTTCATGCACAGCAAAAAAAAAAAAAATCAACAAAATGAAAAGGAAACCTACAGAATGGGATAAAATATTTGCAAATCATATACCTGTTAAGGGATTAATTTTCAAAATATATAAGGAATCAACACAACTCAATAACAAGAAAATTAAATAATCTAATTTTAAAATGGGTAAAGAAACTAAATATATATTTTTCCAAAGAAGATATACAAATGGCCAACAGGTACACAGAAAGATATTCAACATCACTTATTATCAGGGACATTAGGGAAATGTCAAAACCATATTGAGATATTACCTCACAGTTGTTAGACTGGCTAAAATCAAACGACAATAAATAAGAAGTGTTGATGAAGATGTGAAGAATGGTAACCCATGTGCACTGGTGGTGGGAATGTAAATTTGTACAGCCATTATGGAAAGCAGCATAAAACTTAATCAAAAAATTAAAAATAGAACTACCATAGTATCAGCAATTTCACTCCAGAATATGTAACCAAAGAAAATGAAAACAAGATCTTGAAGAGATACTTGTATTATCATGTTCACTGCAACATTATTCATAATAGCCAAGATATAGAAAAAACCCAGGTGTCTATCAGCAGATGAATGAATACGGATGTGGTACACATCAATGGAATATTATCCAGCCATGAGAAGGAAAGAAATCCTGCCATTTGTGAGATGGGTGGGCCTTAAAGGCATAATGTTAAGTGAAATAAGTCAGAAAAAGACAAATGCTGAATGATATCATTTATATGTGGAATCTAAAACAAAACCAAACTGATAAAAACAGAGTAAAATGGTGGTTGCCAGGGCTGGAAGGTGAGGCAAATGGAGAGAGGCTGGTCAAAGGGTACAAACTGATATAAGTTCTGGGGTATATAGCACAGTGACTATAGTTGATAATACTTTAATATATATTTGAAAGTTGCTAAGAAAGTAGATCTTAAATGTTCTCATCACAATTAAGAAATGGTATGTGATGTGATGAGGGTATTAGCTAACATTATGGTGGTAATCATTTCTCAATAAATAAGTTCATCAGATCAACACGCTGTACACCTTAAGCTTACACAACACTATATGGCAACTACATCTCAATAAAGTTGAGCGGAAAAAAGATTTCACTATAGAGAAAGTCACAAAAGACCTAGAACTTGAGCTTTTCCTATTGAAGATTTAGGACATGATGATTGAGGTAAAATAATGTTTATTAAATTTTTATAGAAATCCTACAATCCCACTGCTGTCCCCTACCTACCCTATGGCTCAGAGGTTAAAGCGTCTGCCTGCAATGCGGGAGACCTGGGTTCGATCCCTAGGTTGGGAAGATCCCCTGGAGAAGGAAATGGCAACCCACTCAAGTATTCTTGCCCAGAGAATCCCATGGACAGGGGAGCCTGGTGGACTACAGTCCATGGGGTCGCAAAGAGTCAGACATGACTGAGTGACTTCACTTTCACTTTTACCTACTCTATCAAATCTACTTCTCCCCTTTGAGGGCTGCTCTTACCCTGGTACTATCACATGTATCACTTTTCCTCCAAATCCCCTATTTTGATATAACTGGTCTATTTTGTACTCCCTAAAGTGGTGGCATCTATTTCTTACTTCCTCCTCAACTTCTCCCAGATGTTCTCTCCATCAGGATTGCCCTTCTCTCTTTCTTTGTCCAAGTCCAGCTGGTTTCATCTACTGATGACATTTTCCCTGGATACCTCTGTCTATAGAGTTTCCCTGGTAGCTCAAATGGTAAAGAATCTGCCTGCAATGCAGGAGAACCAGGTTTGATCCCAGGATTGGGAAGATCCCCTGGAGAAGGGAATGACAACCCACTCTAATATTCTTGCCTGGAGAATCCCAAGGACAGAGGAGGCTGGTGGGCTATAGTCTATGGGGTCACAAAGAGTTGGACATGACTGAGTAATGAACATTTTCACTTTAACCTCTATCTACAAGTGACCTGTGAACACCTACAACCCACAATGAATGCATCCCTTGATGGTTGGTGTGCACTGCCTTGACTGTACAGTAACTTTTCAGTACTGGTATCTAGTCTATTCAAATAAGCCATGCACAATTTGAGGTCATATGCTTCTTTGCATATATCTTTGCTGACACACAGTGACTAGATAACTGCCTCCTAGTCACTTATAATATTTGGTCACCATATTGTATTTGGCAATTTACTTAACTTTCTCCTTAATAACTCTTGCATCCAATTAAGCATGAAGTCCTACTGTGTCAGATTTCTTTAGATCTCTCATATCTATATGTCTCTTACCATCATCTCATCCACCCCTACTCTGGTTCAACCAACCATTATTTCCCCACTTTGACCAGTGGAATAACCTCTTAACTGGTATTTCTGCCTCCACTGTTACCCCTACGAACCACTCAATGTGCAAGGCCAGAGTGGTCTTTCTAAATTGCATATTCTAAATTGGTTATGTCACTTCTCTGATGAAACCTCCTCTATGCGTGTCCATTGTACTTAGTGTGAAAACCAAAAGTATTTCCTAGTCTCGAAGGCCCTGCCCACTTCTCTCATTTTGGAGCCACTCTTACTCTGATACCAGCAAAAGTCTTTTGTGCGGCAAAACTCTAATTTCTACCTGCACTCTGTGTCCATGTCTCCATCATGCTTGTTCCTGCTCATCCTTCAGAGACCATCTCATGGATTCTTCCTCAGAGGATGTGTTCCATCATATCCTCATAGCTTGTGGTCTTACCCTTTGCATCTCTGGTCACAAGCATGAGTCTACAAATAATTAAGTAATGTGTGATTTCATGTCAGTCTCCCTAACTACATCTACATTCCCAGGAAGAGAAACCTTTATTTTCTTGTTCACCATTTTATCCTGAGCTCCTAGCTCAGTGCCTGGATTATAGTAAACCTTAAGTATCTTAAATAAACAAATTTACAGTTTAAGTATAAGCTCTTCAAAGCATGAAGTCTGTCTTATTCACTCTTTTATCCTCTATACCTAGCATAAAGTCATTCATATATTAGACCCCAAATTTTTGGTTGGTCAAAAATTTGTTCAGGTTTTTCCACACCATCTTACAGAAAAAACTGAACAAACATTTTGGCCAATTCAATACATATTTTTTTGTAATAAGCACCTCTATCTATAGTGCTAGCTTTGTATTTTACCAAAGTTCAAGGATGCTAAGAAAGTAATAAGCATGGAATTTTGAAAAAAGAAACATTAAATGATGGACTTTTTTAAAAATGCAAAACTTTTGGTGCTGATTTAGGTCAAACACAAATATATATTTACCTCTACAGCCTAGAGAGCTAAGGGTTGGATTTGCGTAGGAAGCTATGATCTTGAATTTACCGGTCTTCAAATAAAATATGACTCTAGACCCAAAGTTTAGACATCATCTGTGAATACAGATGGGGCTTCTCTGGTGGCTCAGCAGTAAAGAAAATGCCTGTGATTCAGGAACTGCAGGAGACGCAGGTTTAATTCCTGGGTCAGGAAGATTCCAAAGAACCTGCCTGCAATGCAGGAGACCTCGGTTCAATCCCTGGGTTGGGAAGATCCCCTGGAGGAGGGCATGGCAACCCACTCCAGTATTCTTGCCTGGAGAATCCAATGGACAAAGGAGCCTGACGGGCTACAGTCCATAGGATCAGGAAGAGTCAGACTTGACTGAAGAGACTTAGCACACGCAGCACATAAATACAGATAAGAGCAATTTCCTACGCTAAACATGGTTTAAAGGTTAGTCATTGTTTGGTTGTTGAATGATGTGTTCTTACACTGTTGCACTTACAAAAATAAGCAGGACATTTGTTTTGAGTTATCAGAGAATTTGAATCTTGGCAGCTTCCACCTCTGCTGTATGCAGAGCCAGGTTCTCTCAGACATAAGCTACTCTCTTAGACGTTTTCCCAAGCTGTGTTAACTGCTTCAGGCAAGGTGGAAAATATGCCAAGAACAAATGGAGATGCATCACTAAAAAACAGTGTGTGGCAGTGATAAACCTCCTAGACTAAACTCAAGACTGCACCCCAAGAAGGGAAGGTTCTGACGGGCACCACTAATGTATAATAGCAATGCTACCTTCATCGGAAAACAAACCAATCATAGGGCAGCAGTACGGCTTGAAAGTTTCCAAAACTGCGTTTCTAATTTGCATGCCTAGCAATACAACATGTGTTGATAGAGACGAGTTTGCTGAAGTTAAGCGTGAGAAGAAAAAAAAAAAAAGTCTTGTTGCCTGTTGCTTTAAAGTAGAGATTCATGAAATGTATTTCCTGGAGCACTCATATAGGATGATAAAGAGGAAGGGTGTCTATAATCCCTCTTGGAGACTCACCATGCATGCAATCACATTGAAAGCCCTGGAGTAAAGAAATCTGTTAAGCCTGGCATTTCTCAAAATTAATTGAATATGGAGCCTTTTCCTATGTAACCTCCTGTTATCATTTATCACTTTTTTGGCTGCGAGGCATCTGCAGCACCTGCCTACATTTAGGGAATTCCCAACTGCGTGAATCTTACTGGGAGGCAAGGCCCATCTCTCACTACAGAAGGTGAAAAGGCACATAGTCTCACTCTGCCTTCACTTCGTGGAAACCAGGGCCAGTTGGCTGCTTCCCTGGTACTCTGACTCTGGAAGTCACTGACAGAGAAGCAGAAGCAGTACTGACTATTCTGGTGGCTACGAGAGGCACAAGGTTCAAGTCCAGCGTCTCAGGCGAGGCAAGGAAAGGGTTGCGTCTGGAGGTGGTGGCAGCGCTGTCCCCACGGGGCTAAACCGGAGGCATGATTTTGGTTGTGATTCCAGCCACCAACCTCTCCCTTGGCTCCTGATCATTTTCTTGACCTGCTCCTCAGTATTCCTGGCTATGAATTCATCACTGTGAATTCATGCATTCATGCAAGTCACCCTTCTTTTTTTATTTAGGTCATCCAGGATCAACGCCTATGGCATGTAAATGAGAATTTTGTTATTACTAGTTCTTAAACATCTGGCAGAGGCAGTGCAGAACTATCTTATTTTTTCTTTTTTTTAACTTTTTATTTTATATAGGAGTATAGTTGATTAACAATGTTACGATAGTTTCAAGGGGACAACAAAGGGACTCAGCCATACATATATATGTATCCATTCTCCCTCAAACTCCCCTCCCATCTAGTTTGCCACTTAACATTGAGCCATTTCCCTCAGTAGGACCTTTTGATTATCCATTTTAAATATAGCAGTGTGTACACATCCATCCCAACTCCCTAATTATCCCACCCCTCCAACCTCCCCGTCCACCTGGCGTCTATAAGTTCCTTCCCTAAGTCTCTGAATCTCTTTCTGTTCTGTAAATAAGTTCATTTGTATCGTTTCTTTTTAGATTCCACATATACAGGATGTCATACAATATTTCTCCTTCTCTGTCAGACTTACTTCACACAGTATGATAATCTCTAGGTCCATACATGTTGCCGCAAATGGCATTATTTTGTAGCAGAACTACTTTTTTTTTTTTTTTTATTTTTACTTTATTTTACTTTACAATACCGTATTGGTTTTGCCATACATTGACATGAATCCACCATGGGTGTATATTAGCTCCCAATCCCGAATCCCCCTCCCACCTCCCACCCCACATCATCTCTCTGGATCATCCCCGTGCACCAGCCCCAAGCATCCTGTATCCTGTATCGAACATAGGCTGGTGCTTCATTCTTACATGATAGTATACATGTTTCAATGCCATTCTCCCAAATCATCCCACCCTCTCCCTCTCCCACAGAGTCCAAAAGTCCTTTCTATACATCTGTGTCTCTTTTGCTGTCTCACATACAGGGTCATCATTGCCATCTTTCTAAATCCCATATATATGTGTCAGTATACTGTATTGGTGTTTTTCTTTCTGGCTTACTTCACTCTGTATAATAGGTTCCAGTTTCATCCATCTCATTAGAACTGATTCAAATGAATTCTTTTTGATGGCTGAGTAATACTCCATTGTGTATATGTACCACAGCTTTCTTATCCATTCATCTGCTGATGGACATCTAGGTTGTTTCCACGTCCTGGCTATTATAAACAGTGCTGTAGCAGAACTACTTTAGAACATGCTACATTTGTATGTAAATTGGATGCTAAGATGAAAGCATAGTTAATCAGTGGGCCTTTTCTGCCTTGGTAACCAGACACACTAATACAGATTCCAAAAGCAATTTGCTACTAGGTATGCAGTTTACGGAAAAAAAAAGAAAAAGGTATCAGAAATAAGATCATGTCTGAGCTCACTCCCAGATAATTTAAGAGGTTTCTAGTAGGCACCACTTAACACCCTCTGATTTGACCATGACCCCTCCTCCTTGACCCTCCCCCAAGCCACAGTCATCTAGTATTGACCATTCCCTTTGTCCTTGAACACAATCTAAACTAACCCCTCTGTCTCAGTGCTAAGCAACGTGATCTTCGTTCTGATTATGTGGGTTACAAAACTAAAAAAATGGTAATTGTGCAAGACAGAGAGGTTTCAGCCAACATAAGATTGTAAACTGTTAAAATGTTAAAATTTAGCTTAAAAATGCTAAAATTCAAAAAAAAAAGAAAATATGTCAGAGTTTTCCAGGAACAAGAACCAAGTTCAAATGGGCCACCTGAGTAGCAGTAGGAGTTGGCATCCTCCATGTCTCTGGCCAGGCACTGGGAGATAATGAGCCTGCAGGTAAATACAAATGTTACCATTGGAGAGATATTTTTTCCTCCTTTCCTGGTTGGTGAAAACAGTCTCATATGTTTCTACTAATAATGTCATATCGTGGGAGTAGAGATGACATATTTCTTCCTAGTGTAGGTGACCTTGGAATCTCTGCTTGAAATACATCCTCTTCAAATCTGATGTTGTTACTGTTTACTTTGTCACCTTGGTCTAGCATGTCACTTGTGATTTTGGACTGATCATAGATGAAATGCGATTCCCTGCTTGTTACTAAGGAAAACCTGGATTTCTGAGCTTAGCCTCTCTCATCTGTACACACTGGCTCACTTCAGCTGATCCTACTTATCCCCCTACCCACACATCCTACTGGTTCTTATAAGAAAATGAGAGGTTCTATACTATGCCTTTTTAAAAGCATGGAAGCAACCTAGATGTCCATCAGCAGATGAATGGAAAAGAAAGCTGTGGTACATATACACAATGGAGTATTACTCAGCCAGTAAAAAGAATACATTTGAATCAGTTCTAATAAGGTGGATGAAACTGGAGCCTGTTATACAGAGTGAAGTAAGCCAAAAAGAAAAATACCAATACAGATACTAACACATATATATGGAATTTAGAAAGATGGTAATGATAACCCTGTATGCGAGACAGCAAAAGAGACAAAGATGTATAGAACAGTCTTTTGGACTCTGTGGGAGAGGGGGAGGGTGGGATGATTTGGGAGAATGGCATTGAAACATGTATAATATCATATAAGAAACGAATTGCCAGTCTAGGTTCGATGCAGGATACAGGATGCTTGGGGCTGGTGCACTGGGATGACCCAGAGGGATGGTACGGGGAGGGAGGTGGGAGCAGGGTTCAGGATTGGGAACACGTGTACACCCATGGCGGATTCATGTTGATGTATGGCAAAACCAATACAATATTGTAAAGTAAAAATAATAATAATAAAAAAATAAAATTTTAAAAAAGATAATAAAAAAGCATTGACTAATACAAATGATTTCTAGCAAGTTCTTTGTTTTTTACTTTGCATGTGAAAAATATCCAGTTGAACAATTTGGCTTATTTGGAGAGATAATACATTGATTCATTAATTAGGATAGCTTTTCCCTTTTCCCATCATCCCTCTCTTGGGCTATAAAACTATAACTATCATTTTCCAGGGGTTGAAGAAAGGTTTAGAGGGTCAGAAAGAAAAAAGATAAGAGGCATCCAGTTCTTCAATGTAAAGCTCAAAAGCTAGGGGTTCAGGTACAAAAGTAGTGAATGAAAAACTAAATGTATGAATGAGAACTGGAGTCTTCTCCCTTTCAACTGTCCACCAAGGGTCTGATAAGCCCAATGCAACAGCTCAGCAGGCAACCAGACAGAAGTGGCCGATTCTAAGGAGCAGGTAACACAAGGTACATGGGCTGGCAGCAGAGAACATGACCAGATAGAGAACAGAGAGTGTAATGACCTGAGGACATTTGAGTAAACCACTCAAGCTTTCCTAAAGCTTGACACCAACCTGAGGAGAAAAGAAGTTTACTAAAAAAGAGGGGAGGGGGACACGGATCTCAAATGTAGCTAATTCTTTAACTTGAAGTGACTGAAAGTGAAAGTGAAGTCACTCAGTCGTGTCCGACTCTTTGTGACCCCATCGACTGTAGCCTACCAGGTTCCACAGTCCATGGGATTTTCCAGGCAAGAATACTGGAGTGGGTTGCCATTTCCTTCTCCAGGGGATCTTCCCCACCCAGGGATCGAACCCGGGCGTCCCACGTTGTAGGCAGACGCTTTCCCTCCTGAGCCACCAGGGGTTGAGAAATTACAAATGTTGACAGATTTCACCTAAAGGTAACAAGATCCCATGTTTCTTTCTTTTTATTTTTGGCTGCATTGGATCTTCACTGCTTTGTGTGGGCTTCCTCTGGCTGCAGCAAATGGGTCTACTCTTTGCTGCATTGCACAGGCTTCTCATTGTGGTGGCTTGTCTTGTTGTGGAGCACAAGTTCCAGGCACATGGGCTTCAGTAGTTGCAGCACTTGGGCTCGGTAAGTTGTGGCTCATGGGCTGTAGAGCACTGACTCAATAGTTGTGGAGCACAAGCTTAGTTGCTTCAGGTCATGTGGGATCTTCTCAGACCAGGGTCAAACCTATGTTTCCTGCGCTGGCAGAAAGATTTCCTATCCACCTCACCAGCAGGGAAGTTCAATCCTACATTTTGTCTATCAGAAAAAGTGGAAGCTCAAGATCAGAAACAAAAATGTTACTACCAAAAAATACACTCCATTTTGTACTGCTGAACTTGAGAACTGTGAAGTTTGTATCCACTACACTTAGATTTGCTTAAAGGACTCAGGTCTGAGTGCAATCCAAGCAGAACTGGCCTTTCTCATCATCCTGAAGTTCTCCAAGTCTTCAGAGATTGTTGAACTGGGAAGAGAAGGGAGATGGGGAAAGATGTGGAATGAGGCAGCATCTGGAGAGGTTATGAGAAGTACAAGTCGGAAATGAGGGAAGGAAGGAAACAGGAGGTTGCAAAGAAGACAGCATCATCATCTGTCTTTTCTGAAGTCCCAGAGGGGACAGATTCCCTCGCTCATCACTTTGCAGGCTGGGGGCAATGCAAGAGGGAAAGGTCAGGAGTTCCAGGCTAGTGGGAAGATGTCTGCAGATGATACAGAAGAGATGGATTAGATGCATGCTTTGCAGGAAGCATCTAGCTTAGAAATAGTGATTCTGAGAAATTCAAAAATAAAACACTTTCTTGTATAAGAGTATAAGAAAGATATGTGGTGAAACAGGCAATGAAACTAACTTCCAAGCTCCTTTATATTTGAGCCGCCAGAGTGATATGATCATCTTCTTACATCCAAAGTCTGATAGCTTATTCACTTCTAGTGCTGTGGTGCAATTCCAGTTCAGGTAATTACATTCTCTTACCTAACTCCTCCTGGAACATCTATTAAATATGTTTCCCATCCCTTCTGGCCCCTGGTTCTTTCTTATTCCAAATCTCTAGTACCCAAGGGATAGTAAACCATGTTAAGCAGCATTTATCACATACCTTGAAATCTCTGCATGAGAAGTGCTGTAAAAGTGCCCATTGATCTTCTGTAGCAAGAGCAGGCCAGCATTCCACAGGTGGTCCAAGTCATTTCCTAGATCTCCCCTCCTTATTTACAAGTCCCTCACATTTATCTTGACCCTTTCCCATTTCCTTAATTGTAAGTATCTCAAGAACAAGGAGTATATCTTCTTCTGGTAGCTTCTAGCAAATTATAAATATACCATAAAGCCTGATGACAGGTTACTTAATCACACTTGCACCAAGCTGCAGCCGAGTCCTCTTAGGGCCTGTCATAAACTCATACTCCAGAACCTCCCTCACCAAGTCTGCTTTCCAACCTATCTAAACTAAAATAGCTATTAAAAACCATTTTTCCTTGTCTATCTACATGGACAAAACTACACAGTAAAGAAGAAAGTATGAAAAAGATGGATAAGGTGAGAAAGACATGGGAGAGCTCATAAAGGGTGTCACTCAGTAGGTGCTTAGAAACATCCCTGAATGTGCACATAAACCTACAAAGGAGTGAAACAATCAATCAGTCAATGGAGATGTAAAATAGAGCCCTTTGTGGTTGCAGTGGCAGATACTCACTTAGATGGAGAGCATAGGAAAAAAGGCGTTTGGGTCTCAATTCAGAATCTAGGGAAAGTCACCCCCCGTCCCCCCGCCCAGCTGTACTCAGAGCAGCTGCTTGTAACTGGGCTCAGGAATGAAGGGAAGCAAGCACACTCAGGCCATCTCTCAACACTGTTTGCCTCCACATATCAGCTTCATTCTGTTTTCTTTTGTTAATTCCCTAGACACATAAGGTCTGTAAGAGTTCCCAGATGATATATCTGCAGCTTATTCACAGCCTGGAGAGAGATCCTAAAGTGAGCCCCGAGTCCAGATGACCTAGGAAGGCCCTCCTTGGTCCTGCTGGAGTCAAGTGTCCACCCCGGGACCATAGGATATCATCACCAGGAGAGCGTGAATGGGGGAGACAGGCTGGGGGAGCTCCCGGTGTGCAACCCCAAAGGGCAAGAGTTAAGAATGGACTAAAGATTGTGTAGAATTGAGTGCATTTTAGCTTAAATATCCAGTCAGTCAGATAGAATAAAAATGTCAATGGGCTTGTCTCTGTCACCTCTATAAAGCCACCCCTAATGCTAGAAGGGGAGCACTGAGAACCCAGCCCCCTCCCCAGTCACGGCCACAATAGCCTCGTGGGATACTGGAGGACCTCCGCCCCTCACCTAAGGGCCTTCCCAGATGCTTAGGGGTGTGCTCAAGCCTGCAAAGACCCATCCACCAGGCCTCGTGCTCCTCAACATGATAAGTGAAAGAGAGAGGAAGGACGGATGCAGGGACGTGGAAGGGAAGACAGTGGAGGGGGTGGCGTGTTGACAGGGAAGACAGAGGGTCGACTGGCTGCAGGCCCAGAAGAAGATCAACTCTTTGGGTTCCTTTAGCCCTGCAATTCCCAAGTCTTTCTGGAACTTCAAAGCCCTGGTCCCAAGGCATGCCACCCCACCAGGAGGGAGGCAGTGAGACAACCAGGAAGGACCCAGGTTTTCACCCTACACTCAACAAGTCACTTCCATCCTTAGCGTCAGTTCCCTCCTTGGTAATACAGTGGTTATACTGGCCTGTGTGTTTGCCATTATCTCTCCGCAGCTATTAGCTTTTATCCCTGTGATAACAGCTGACCTAGGCAGGAGGAAAGATCAGTAAATTAACAGGTAACATTGCAGCAAGAGACAAGCAGGCCAGGAGGCAATCTTTTCAGCATCTTTTGAAGTCTCACAAAAATCCACTCCTGCTCCTGCCTCTGGCTAGCAAATTCTGACCCGATTTCACCCTCATCCTGTAACTGTGACTTTCTTACCTTGGTACAAGTCAAGCATTTTGAGGCCTTTACACAAACACTGCAAAGATTTTGGTTTCACGAGCTGAAGTATAAAAGGCATTGGTCCCACGGTGATTAACTGGGGTTTTATAGGCACTTTTTCAAACCAGCACTGGGCAGCATGTATTCAGTTACTGCAGTTATGATTTCATTAGCTTCTCTGATAAATAATGCAATGACTTTAATGATGCATTTCCTCTTTAAAAAGAAAAAAAAAAAAACCCACAATGGAAACTCCATTTCATAAAACAAGGAAGAACAATGACTTTAATTTTTATTACTTTTAAATTAATCTGTAAGGCTTCAATAAGTGGAAACTACTTTCTGAGGAAAAAATGCTTTAAAAAGGACAGAAAAGGTTAACCTGTTCAAAAGGTACAATCATCTCTGGGTGAGTGTAGAATGGATATAGGTCAAGAAGCAGCATGAAATCTCCACCTTCCTCAGTTGAGCCCTTTCTAGATCACAAAAGGAAAATGGTCCTGCCAAATTAAAACCCTCCATAACAATAAAACCTGATTTAATGCAGTCATTATTTTTCCATTAAATCTGAATATCATCTAATGCATGGATGTTATTTTAAACCTACCACACTAATGCAAATCCAGCATCACTTGTAAATCAGACCTAAACGTTCCATCAGTTGTCATTATTGCTATTGACAATCTCAATACTTCATCCCCAAGGACATCATGCCCTCAACCTCTGACTCCAAATACGAGTGGGGAAAGAATAAAGATGTATTTTAATTTCCAACAGAGAGCTGCTTACTGAAGTGTAGAGGTTGGGTCAGTAACACTCTGGAGGTCTCAGCTGAATTTGGTTGAAACATGTAACCCTTGCTTCCCCAGGCCACACTAAGCTGGAAAAACACTCCAGGCTTGGGTTAGGAACAACTGGGAAAGAAATGGCTCTCTAAGTGCTTAAACCAGAGGAAATTTAATGCTGGGTATTGGTGACACGGAGATGGAAGAGAATGGAAGAGCTGAGAAGCTGAAGGGAGATGGTGGAGCGACCCAGAGATTGGCAATCACAGGGAGCGGTTGTCACACCTTGGCTGGAGGCACTGGCTGAAGTGGTACCGGGACCCAAGGGGCAGGGGTGCTGGGAGGACACTGGACACACAGCAGGCCTGGAACAGCTGTGGGATTTGGAGCTATGGACTCAGAGGAGACCTCACTGTTGCTGGATGCTGCCAGAGGCACACAGTAGCTTCTCCCTTTTTCCTACCCTCTCACCCCCTGCCAGCACCTCCCATTGGCAAACCCAGCTAGAAGACAAGCGACCTCAGAGCCCGGGAAAGGCGGTCTCTGGACATCTGTCCTCTTGCAAGGCAGAACAGAAGGATGAGGAAAGGGTGTGAGAACCAATAGGCCCGGAACTGGCAGAGGTCACAGCTGTATTAGTTTTCCGGGTCTGCCTCGCAAGACTGGGCTGCTCCACACCCTGCCTCAAACCGCACCTCTGCTGAGAGCTACAGAAGTCTGGGGAGGGCTTTGATCTGCAGTGTGACAGTTTGGTTTTTTTTAATCAACTTTAAATTACCAGACCTCCATGGGCAACTTTCCCCTCAACTCAGAGTCTGCGAGTGGTGGGCATCATCATCCACTTGCCAGCACCTAGCCCACCCTCTGTGGAGCAGACGTAAGTTCTGAGGGGTTACATCACCACCCCTGGCTCTGCCACAGTGACTTCTCCAGAGACAGCAGACACGTGGGCTCAGGCAGGTTAGAGCGCGGCATCACCCTCCTCAAGAGGACTGATTCAAGTGAACTGGCGTCTTAAGAGGACACTTATTCTACAAATGGAGGAAAGAGAAGCTATGGATGAGGAAGTATGTGGCCCCAGGAGCCAATGTCAGAGACTTGGCTACCAGCCTGAGAGGAAGGAGCCACCCAGACGAGGCAGGACTGAAAGAGTCACAGAGAAAGCAAGCCACAACCCTAATGATGTCAGGCTGGAAAAAAAAAAAACAACCCCACCCCCGGCACCTCATAACTTTATGAGAGACAACAAATTCTCTTGTGGTTTAACCATTTGAGTCTTCTGTTGCTTATAATGAGCCCTAACTAAGATAAGGAACCAGTTGCTTCCTCAAAGGTTTGGCACATGGTGCATGCGAATGAGGGACTTCCTAGTATGAATGCCTGCAGGGAAGGAGACCCTGGTCCGATTCCTGGATTGGGAAGATCCCCTGGAGGACGCATGGCAACCCACTCCAATATTCTTGCCTGGATAATCCCATGGACAGAGGCGCCTGGCAGGCTACATTCCACGGAGTCGCAAAGAGTCGGACAGAGCTGAGCGACGAAGCACGGCACAGCAGATGTGAATGAACCAGTGCTTACTGTGGTTTTCTTAAATAGCTATTGAGAATTTTATTCCAGGCTCCCTGGGAACTGGGTTAGGGGTGGTCTAGCTCTCCTAGCAAGACATCTGATTCTCAGTATCAGTGGCCTGCGCTAAACCTGTCTCCAACACAGGGCATGCATCCCCACCAGTCTCTCCACCTCAGATGTGTTTCCTAACTTCCAGTAGCCCCCATGTGCCACACAACACCCGCTCCCCGCCACCTGAAAAATTTGAAGCCTCCAACTCATCTCCTTTGTTAAATGGGTTCTAAGAGTCTAATTGTAATTATTTCTCCTGCAGACAAGGGAAAATATATAAATCACAGCTTTTCTAGGTTAGAAAGATTAGCCTCACCCATGAATCTCCTCTTGTGGTGTCCTTTCTATGAGCTGGGCACACCACAACCTGCCAAGAATAAATTAGCCACAACCCGAAATTGTAGGGAGAAACTTTCTCATAACAGAAACTCATTTGCATCACAATCATAGGTAAAGAGCTCTGTGGCAGCCTTCAAAAGCATAAACTTAAGAAAATAGCTGCAAGAAATTGTTATTTGGGTCGATGGCTTAAATGAGGTTGTGTTTCATTTTGTGAATGATATAGACAGATAGTAACAAACTGACATCACATGAACAAAATGTCTGGAGACAGGCTGTCATAGTGGATGTTTCTCTAGGGCAGTGGTTCTCAATTGAGGAGCAATTTGTTGGGGGACATTGGCAACGTCTGGATAAATTTTTGGTTCTCACAACTGGGATGGGAGTATTACTGGCAAATACTGGGTAAAAGCCAGGAATGCCACTAAACAGCCTACAATGCACAAGACAGAATTATTCACAACAAAAACTTAGAGTATCCAGCTTACAATGTTCACAGTGTCAAGGTTACAAAATCCTGCTCTTTGATTTAAAGCCATAAGTAAACACAGAAGAAAAAACAATTAGATTAACATTGTTCATTCCAACAGATCTAGAGTACATTTAATTTTGGCTTATTTTTGGTTGCAAGGTATAAGAAATCCTACAAGTTTTTCTTCCTATTTATTATACATTTAGTTTCTTTATATCACCTTACTACTCTGACTAGACTATCTAGCACATTAGAGAAAAAAGTAAGAACTTCATACATCCTTCCTTTTTCCCTTCTTCACCATTAAATATGAGATTTGTTGAAAGCTTTTGGTATTTACCTTTTATCAGGTAGAAATTCTTCAGCTTGCTAAAGGTTTCTGTCATGAATGGATGCTAAATTTTATCAAGTTTTTTTTTTTTTTTCTATGTCTATGGAGATAATCAAATAGTTTTTCCCTTTTTTCTTTTAATGCACTGAATTACATTAATCAAATTTTTAACATCAAACCAATCTTTCATGCCTATCATAGACTAAACTTGGTCATGAGATTTTGTGTTTTTATGTAGGTTGAATTCAATTTGCTAATATTTTGCAAAGGATTTCAGTATCTGTATCAGGAGCAAGAAGAGTCTGTGATGATCCTTTCTTTTAATTTCTATTCTGATTTGCCATCAAAATTATAGTAGCCTCTTTAAGTAAGTTGAGGAGTACTCCCATTTCTATATGCTTTGGAAAAGTTCATGTAAGATTGAAATTTTCTGTTCTTCAAGTGTTAGGGAGAACTTCCCTGTAAAACCATGTAGGCGTGCTTCTTTCTTTAAGGAGAAGATTCTTAAGCTATCAGTTATAGGACTATTCTGATTTTTATTCCTTCTTGAATCTTTTACAATAAGTTACATATATATTTTTAAGAATTTATTCACTTCACCTAACTTTTTAACTTTTGCCATAAAGTTGGTTCGTAATAGTTTCTCATTACTTTTTAAATCTGGCACATCTATATCCTTGACTTTCATTTTTTGTTTATTTAGCTTTTTCTTTCTTTCCTTGTTCCTCTTGCCAGAGTTTTATCAATCTTATTAATGTTTATAAAGAATCTTCTTTGGCCTTATTGATTCTGTCTATCTGTGTTTTCAATTTATATTTCTACTGTCTGTAGGTTTATTCTATTATTCTTTTCCTAATTTCTTAAGTTGAATGCTTACCTCATTAATTTTTAGCCTTTTTTTATGGGAAAGTGTCAACATCATATTCATATGATTAATGCCTGTCTCTTATACACATCTTATTTTTAAGTTTTAATTAGTAGCATAAAGATCTTTAATTCAATCTGATAACCACTATCTTTTCAGATTGATTGTTCATTGACATTGACTGGATTACTAGTATTTGAATTTACTTCTGTCATTTGCTTTTGTACGGCCTATTCTAATTTTTCTCTTCTTTCTTTTCTTTCTTAACCCTTTGATATTGACTCCATTTTTATCTCATTTCAGTTTTTCACTCTAGTAATATGAGAATTTTAAAAAATATTTCTTTCTTTCTTTTTTTGAGAGGTGGTGGTTTCCCTAAAAATTTTAACATGAAAAGTTAACCTAAAAAATCCAAAATTGATCACTGTGTTCACCTTTGTCACAAAGACTCCAAGAACTCAAGAATACCTTAACTTTAATCACCTTTACAATTGACTCATATGCCACTTTTAATCAGTGTTTATGTTCTTCTAATCTACAAATCATTATGAGCTTTACCTAATCATATGTGTTCATATTGACCTTTATCTTTACTGCTGCTGCTGCTAAATCACTTCAGTCGTATCCGACTCTGTGCGACCCCATAGACGGCAGCCCACCAGGCTCCGCCATCCCTGGGATTCTCCAGGCAAGAACACTGGAGTGGGTTGCCATTTCCTTCTCCAATGCATGAAAGTGAAAAGTGAAAAAAGTGAAGTCGCTCAGTCGTGTTCGACTCTTAGTGACGGCATGGACTGCAACCTACCAGTCTTCTCCGTCCATGGGATTTTCCAGGCAAGAGTACTGGAGTGGAGTGCCATTGCCTTCTCTGGGTTTGTATATTTTTCCTTCCTTCCTGCATCTCAGATCTTCTCTCTGGGATAATTTTCATTTTCCCTAAAATAGACATTTCCAGATTTCCTTTACAGATAGACATATTTGGTTGGAACACAATTTTTGTTTATTTGATAATAGCTTTTCTTAACTTTGAAAGGCAGTTTCGTTAAATATAGAATATAGAGAACAGATATGCACTACATGTAAATTCAATACTTATGAAAATTATTTCATAGTCCGTGACTTCCATTTATGGAAGACAGCTGTAAGTTGAATTGTCATTCTTTTGTAGCTAATTTTATTTTCTCTTCTTTGTCTTCTTTTTTTTTTTACATGTCTCTGGTGTCCTCTCTGTTGTTTCTAGATATGGATTTTCCTTTATTTATCTGACTTTGGATCTATTGGGCTTTCTGAAACTGAAAATTGATGCTTTCAGTTCTTGAAGTACTGAGTATGGCTTTTTGACTTGGAATGTTGAGTTTCCTTTATTCCCTCTCTTCCCTCCTTCTTGAATTCTCATTAAATATATATTAGACTTGTTCCATATTTTCTATCCCTTTGTCTTTTTTGCTGTATTCTATAGAATTTCTTCAGCTCTATTTCAGTTTACTTATTTTCTCTTCAGCTGTGTCTTATCTGAGGTTCAAAACACCCAATGCCTCTCACATATTAACTGTGACTTTTTTTTTCAGTCTTAGAAGCTTCAGTTGGCTCATTTTATATCTGCTTAGTGATTTTAATAGTCTCTTTTCCCCATAATCTTATTTCATTCTCTTTTTTAAACTTTTCTCTCTGATCTTACATTCTACTTCTCCCACTTGATTCCCATCCCAGCCATCCTGACTCCCTTCTATTGCGAGTATACTCCCACCTCCAAATTTTTGCTCTGACTGATTTCTACTGAAAACAAGTAGAATGTTTTCACTTGACTACAAAAAATATGCATGTCTTACTGCTTTACTTCCTTCAAGTTTTTATTTAAATGTCACCATCCAACCACAGGGCTTCCCTGGTGGCTCAAATGGTAAAGAGTCCACCTGCAATGTGGGAGATCTGGGTTCAATCCCTGGGTTGGGAAGACCCCCTGAAGAAGGGCATGGCAACCCACTCCAGTATTCTTGCCTGGAGAATCCCCACCGACAGAGGTGCCTGGCAGGCTACAGTCCATGGGGTCGCAAAGAGTTGGACACAACTGATTAAGCACAGCACACAGCACCTACCACACATATTCCTTATATCCACTCCTTCCTTTATCTTCCTCTACAGCACCTCTTACTTTCAAAAACTATATAGTTGATATATTTAACTTGAATGTATATGACTAAAAGCAGATATCTTTTCTGTGGTTATTATTATCATTATTGTTATTATTATTATTATTGTATCTCCAGTACTTAAAATAGTGCCTGACACTTAGAGGACACTATAAGTATTTGTGAATAAATACTAACTACACTTACTCTTTCTGTTGTATCCAATAATCTTGGTTTCTGCTTTTATTTAAGATGTTTTATCTCCTTGAGTTCAAGTTCCTTGAATTTATACATGGGAATTCTTTAAGGCCTACAATGAAGCTATGCTAGCTCAGAAATTTACATTAGCTTTTGTCAGGCACCTTGGATTACAGTAAACTCATGGCCTTGCATGTATTCTTTATTCGTCTGAAGTTTTTCAGGCTGCATACAACATAGTTCCTAATTATATATCAAAAACTATCAGAAACGAAATAGTAGGGTACTTTAATGTACTTTTTCAGGGCACATCTTGAAGGCAAAAAATAAATGAAGATATAGAGTAATTAGTACATATATAAGAATTGACATCCTGAATAGAAAAATATGCTTATTTGTATGTCCAAAATAAGTCAAATACTTGGCCAAAAGCAAATCTTCATAAATTTTAAAAAGTAAGAGTTGTCGAGGTCACATGCACAACTATAAGCCTAGTAATAATAAATTCAACTATTATAAATTAAGAAAAATATCTATCTGATCCTTGTATCAAAGATGAACTAAAACTACATTTAAAAGCTATTTAGGAAGTCATTAAAATGAGAATACTTTAGAACAGCATCTGTGGGACACAGCAAAAGCTTTACTTAGAAGAAAATTATAGCCTCAAATAGCCTCAAAGACTAAAACAAAGATGCTTTGAGTTCCTTTTGCTGTTGGCGGTGGTGTTGTTTAGTCACTAGGTCATGTTTGACTCTTTTCAACTCCTGGGACTGTAGCCCACCAGGTTCCTCTGTCCATGGGATTTCCCAGGCAAGAGCGAGGGTTCATCTTAATAAATTAGAAAAAGAACAATACAGTTAACTGGAATTAGAAAGAAAAAGAGAGAAAGTTCAAAAAGTAAAGAGAAAAGAGAAATAAAATAAAAATCTCATTCTTTGAAAAGATCAGTAAAAAAAGATAAACTCTTCTAAACCTGATTTGGGAAAGAGAGAAAAATCATTTAGAATTAGGAATGAGAAATGAGATATAAACACAGACACAGAAAAGATCAAAATAACCTTAAGAGAATATTCTGTGAAAATTAATGGAAGTGAGTTTGAAAAATTAGATAAAATGGATAATTTCCTAACAAAATTTCAATAAGAACCTTATTTAGAACAATTACAATAGAGGAGCTGGAGCATGAGGTTCAAGGTCCCCTTTCAGAATGCAACTTTCAGCACAAGAAAACAGAGTGACTTCTAGGGCTGAAGAATGCAAAGACTCCTGGGCAATTCCAAAGTATACAGCTCCAGAAAAGTGTGACCCCAACATTCTCTTCCTAAACATTGTGTAAATCCAATTATAGAATAATCAGGCCTAAGAATACAACATCTTATTGAATCTTATTGGGAGCCCTGGATCCAGACCTAGCTCAGGGCAGATTATTTGAAAGATGCTGAGAAGATAACCAATGAAGATGTTAAGTCTCTTTGGAATCAATAAGCTAAAAAGGTTGTAAATAAGTTTCTGGTAAATCCATGAAGCTTGGCCCTCTTGGTGCCACTCCCTCAGCTGGAAATTCCAACAATTTCTCAAAACATGCAGATCATCAAATTCAGCCTTGTCAAAATATGCTTTCCTGAGCTATTGTTGGTATTGACCATTTCTTGGGAAAGTGTCAACATCATATTCATATGATTAATGCTCAGATGGAAACATTTTTAAACTCATGAAAAGGAGAGATTAATGAGAATGCAGTTTTCAAGGTCAGAGTCATGTATTTCAGTAAAAATTTACCTCCTACCAAAAACCAAAAAAAGTGATATTGAACCACAGTTTCTGCTGGGAGGCAGGGGCTGTGAAAGGAGTAAATTAAGCAGTATTTATCAAAATTGGCTGCAGAGATTATATATTACAAGGTTTTGCATTATTATTACAGCCACCATTGAACCACGAAAATTGTATGATTGTTTTGTGCAGCAGGGTGACAACTTGAAGCAGAGAATCCAGCTAAGGGGCGCTTTGAGTCCTGACCCACAAAAACTGTGAGATAATAAATACATGTGTCATTTTAAGCTGCTAAATTTGTGACAACTTGTTATTCAGCAATAGAAAAGTCATACAGATGCCTCAGACTCTCCTCACCCTCTTCTCACTCCCTGTACAGCTTCTCTCCTCTCCCATCCATCTTTCAGATAAATCATTCCCACTCACCTTTTCAGGCTCAATTTGAACGTCCTATCTTTCAAAACCCTTCTCTTCACTCTTCCCTCCACCCCTGTCCTTCAGCTCCATAATGCACACCCAGGGATTGAACCCAGGTCTCCCTCATTGGAGGCAAATGCTTTAACCTCTGAGCCACCAGGGAAGCCCATAATGCACACAGATACCCATTATTATACATTTATATCACATATATGTTTGAAGCTCCCTTATCTTGTATGTCTGACCCTTTGACTGGATGTGTGCACCTTTGAAGCAAAGGGCTATGTCTTAGTCATTTTTATATTCTCAATGTCAAGCATGATGAAGATTATTTGAAAGATGCTGAGAAGATAACCAATGAAGATGTTAAGTCTCTTTGGAATCAATAAGCTAAAAAGGTTGTAAATAAGTTTCTGGTAAATCCATGAAGCTTGGCCCTCTTGGTGCCACTCCCTCAGCTGGAAATTCCAACAATTTCTCAAAACATGCAGATCATCAAATTCAGCCTTGTCAAAATATGCTTTCCTGAGCTATTGTTGGTATTGACCATTTCTTGGGAAAGTGTCAACATCATATTCATATGATTAATGCTCAGATGGAAACATTTTTAAACTCATGAAAAGGAGAGATTAATGAGAATGCAGTTTTCAAGGTCAGAGTCATGTATTTCAGTAAAAATTTACCTCCTACCAAAAACCAAAAAAAGTGATATTGAACCACAGTTTCTGCTGGGAGGCAGGGGCTGTGAAAGGAGTAAATTAAGCAGTATTTATCAAAATTGGCTGCAGAGATTATATATTACAAGGTTTTGCATTATTATTACAGCCACCATTGAACCACGAAAATTGTATGATTGTTTTGTGCAGCAGGGTGACAACTTGAAGCAGAGAATCCAGCTAAGGGGCGCTTTGAGTCCTGACCCACAAAAACTGTGAGATAATAAATACATGTGTCATTTTAAGCTGCTAAATTTGTGACAACTTGTTATTCAGCAATAGAAAAGTCATACAGATGCCTCAGACTCTCCTCACCCTCTTCTCACTCCCTGTACAGCTTCTCTCCTCTCCCATCCATCTTTCAGATAAATCATTCCCACTCACCTTTTCAGGCTCAATTTGAACGTCCTATCTTTCAAAACCCTTCTCTTCACTCTTCCCTCCACCCCTGTCCTTCAGCTCCATAATGCACACAGATACCCGTTATTATACATTTATATCACATGTATGTTTGAAGCTCCCTTGTCTTGTATGTCTGCCCCTTTGACTGGATGTGTGCACCTTTGAAGCAAAGGGCTATGTCTTAGTCATTTTTATATTCTCAATGTCAAGCATGATGCATGCCATAAAGAAAACATTCAATAAATGTTTGTGTGGTAGGTATACACCTAAGTCCAAAAACTCCTTATTTTAAATAAGTCAATTAAATTATCAACCTCAATTCCCCTCTTCACCAGGCTGGCAAGAAACTTTTAATTTTTCTTAATTTTCCTTCCCCCTTTCTGAAAGTCATCCAGAAATCTAAGATCTTACCCTGTGCCAAAGTATTTTGGTTAAGAGTCTCCATCACCTGTTCACCCAGGGTGTGCTAACATGTTCATTGTCTCTGTCTGCATTTTGTTGTGGTATGCAGGCTTCTCATGTTGGTGCTCCTCTTGTTGCAGAGCACAGGCTCTAGGCATGTGGGCTTTAGTAGTTGCACCATGTGGGTTCAGTAGTTGTGGTGCATGGGCTTAGTTACCTCTTGGCATGTGGGATCTTCCTAGACTAGGGATCAAAACTGTGTCCACAGCATTGGCAGTCAGATTCATAACCACTGCACCGCCAGGGAAGTCCTATGAGCCCTCTTGACTTGAGCACACCTAACTAGACAGCTCTCTGTGTGCTGCCAGCTTCACATCTTGAGTTTCATCTCAGGGGCCTCTCTGCTTTTCTGCCTCCAGGCTTTATCCTAAGCCCTGGAGCTCACTTTGCCTAGGTTCAAGCTCCTTCCAGAAGTAGGGAGGTGTTAACATCCCACCTCCACCCCCCAGGCAACCATTTGCCAAAGGGTCACAGGAGTTGGTGGATAAATGTCCCAGGCTCCTAACATTCAGAAGGACAATTCAGAGGTGCATTGTAGAGGTTCCCCCTGAGAACCCCAGTAGCCTGAGCCTCTGTGGCCTGCAGTGGTGACCAGCCCTGTGGCACATCCCTGTTGGCTTTTCCTCCCTTTCCATCTCACTCCTTGCTCCCACACTCTGGATTCTAGAAATCACTCCCAAATAACTATCTTTCCCAGGCTCAGCTTTCAGAGGAAACTCAGACAACCTAGGGCACCTTTTCTGGAGAAAGTGCTAATGAGGAGCAATAAACCCAAGAGGCAAGTTCTAGACTGAGCAGAGGGGATGGAGAGATGAGGTGAGAATAGACAAGCAAAATAAGAAAATCGGATGATAACCTACAGAGCTGTCCCAGTGAAGATGAAACTAGCCTGTAAAGGTTCATCTGTGCAATGTCTGGACCAAGTTCAAGAGGAGGATCATGCAGCTTCCAGGATCTGGGTATTGACAGATTGTTGCTCATGGGTAGACGGAAAGAATGCTAGCTCAGTCTCTGACAGGGCTGCTTGAGCAATGTAAATGCTGATGCCACACTGTGACCTCATCCCCAGCCTCTCAAAGTGGGACAGTATGGGGAAAAGAGTGCTTAGACAGCTCTTGGGGAAGAGGAACAAAGCCAGCATAAACTGAGAGGTATAAGCAGTGAGGCTGCTGGGAAAGACTAGAGCATCAAGAGCAAATCAATGAGGTCACAGTCAAGGAAAGGGAGAGAAAGAGAAAGAAAGGGAGGAATGAGGTCAGGCATTCCCAGAGCTCCTCTATGGTGCTCAGTACTGAGCTCAGTACTCAGGGTTCCCTTGGCCACACCAGTCTAGAGTTAAATGTGGGCAAATACTGTTTCAAAATGTAGGTTTTATTATTATTCAAGTATAAGGAGTCTTCCCAGGTGGCACTAGTGATAAAGAACCCACCTGCTAATGCAGGAGATGTAAGAGACCCTGGTTCAATCTCTGGAGAAGGAATATCTCCTGGAGAAGGAAATGGCAACCCACTTCAATATTCTTGCCTGGAAAATCCTACAGAGAAGCCTCGCAGGCTACAGCCCATAGGATCGCAAAGAGTGGGACATGACTGAAGTGACTTAGCATGCACAAACGAGGAGGCCAAAATATTAGGAGACAACTACTATTGAAAAGACAGCTTACTACTCAGCAAGCCATGCCAGGCAGGGCCACATGTAGAAGCACCAGGGACAGTCAAGAGGCCAAAGGTGGGAGGGAAAATAGTGGGCGAGAGTCTTTATTGTGCTTTCCATGGGAAGTAAAAGGAAAAAGCAGATTTGTTCCGATGCTGAGTTGTGCCCAATTCTTTGCAATCCCATGGACTGTAGCCCACCAGACTCTGTCCGTGGGATTTTCCAGGCAAGAATACCAGAGTAGGTTGCCATTTAAGATTATCTAATTTGAAAAATTTCAGTGATCTCTGGGATGGAGTGTGTGTCCCAAGTCTTCTGGTATCTGGATCTGGAATGATTAGGACAGGGAACTAATTGCCTGAGTATGACAGTAAAGAATATGCCTGCAATGCAGGAGACCCAAGTTCAATCCTTGGGTTGAGAAGAACTCCTGAGAAGGGAATGGTAACCCATTCCAATATTCTTGCTGGAGGATTCCATGGACAGAGGAGCTTGGTGGGCTACAGTCCATGGTGTGGCAAAGAGTAAGACACAACTGAGTGATAGACCAGTGAAAGCCTAATGAAGATGGTGACTAGGGTATGGGCTTCTGATTGGCTAGTTTGCATATGAAAGGCACGCTCTTGGTGAGTTCTTTGCTCTCTCTGGGAATTATTTAATCCTGGGCGGGACAGTCACTTCCAGTGTCAGAAAGCCCCAAGATGTCAAAACATCAAAATAAAGTGATGTGCTCAATTCACATATTAAGATTAAGAATCTGCATTTTTAATATGCTCTTGCCCCTGCCTGCTATTGCAGGAGTTCCGGCCTCTACAAAGCCTTTCCCATTATTTTTGGCATGACCAGTGGAATTAAACATGTGCTTGGCAAGAAGTCTGGACATTCACTACATAGTAATTATCATTGTCTTTCTTCTCTTGCTCTGAGACAATATAAGTTGTAAACCTATAGGAAAGCAAGAACACCTTATTTGGCCATTGTTTTCTACAGTTTGTTGTCAAGCTGCCTCCCACCAAATGCCAAGTCTGGTTCTTCT
Organism: Cephalophus harveyi; assembly: GCA_006410635.1. Classification (NCBI taxonomy): domain Eukaryota; kingdom Metazoa; phylum Chordata; class Mammalia; order Artiodactyla; family Bovidae; genus Cephalophus; species Cephalophus harveyi. The sequence goes on from SJYT01026036.1 coordinate 906,084, forward strand.
GGAAATCAGTGCTTCTGTCTGGCATGGCCATCTCTGGCATGCTTGCTAGGTGTCACAGTTTCTACTGTGGAGGAAGAAACTATTCCTTCCTCCTTCTTGGGTAGGATACTACCCTTGGGAATACCCTTGTCTTCTTGGGGACACTTCTGCTGGAGACCAGCCCCCACAACACAACACCACTACCATTTCCACTGCCTCTGTAGTATATTGTCAACCTCAAGGAACCAAAGCTCAGCAGTGTTCAAATCAAAGGGAAAAACACTCTTATTTCCATTTATTATTTTACATTCAGTTGAGGTATAAGAAAATTAAGAGTGGTCAATATATATTAAGCTTTCAACTTAAGCTAATGTGCTTGTCACACAATAATGATCTCTCAAAAGTCATAATCTTCAGAACCTATGAACATGTTACTTTACATAGCAAAAGAGATTTTGCAGATATGATTAAATTAATGATCTTGATAGGGAGCAGTTATCCAGGATCCTGTGGGGTGGGTCCAGTCTAATCAAAAGAGTCCCTTTAAGTGAACGGTGAAAGTAGAAGCATCAGAATCATAGATAGAGCTGAAGATACTGTACTTCTAGCTCTGAGGATGGAGGGAGGAGCCACAAACCAAGGAATAAAGACCGCCTTCAGTAGCTGGCAAAAGCAGAATGGATCCTTCCTTAGTCTCCAGAAGAAATATAGCCCTGCTGGTACCTTAATTTTAGGTCAGTGATACCCAGTTCAGACTTCTGACTGCCAGCATTGTAAGACACAAAATTTGTTTTGCTTTATGCCATTAAGGTTGTGGTAATTTGTTACGGCAGCCATAAGAAATTAACACAGCCAAGTTCTTGGCCAAGTATTTACATGTGTTATCTCAATTCTCCCAAGAACTCAATGAGGAAATAGCATGATTATTACTACTCAGTAAGTGGGGGAACTAAGTCATGAATAGTTGTGTTAATTGCCCAACTCAGAGCTCACAGTCTCAGAGCTACTGTGTAGCAGAACCAGGCTCTACCCTATCTGAGGCCATCTTCATTTCAAGGCAGTGTGCTTAACCCATTTGCAGCATGGTCTCCTGGCCATGCATGGAGTTGTATTCAGCGTTCTGCAGCATTTTCAGTGAAATGGTAGTAGCTAGAGTAGGACAGGCCCACACCTGTCCAGTCTCAAAGAGTATGCCTTACCAAGACAGGATAATAACTGGATAATTTGGTCATTCTCTGCTTCTCCTGGCCTGAGAATTTTCCATTTCTAACCCTAGTCCAGCCAGGATTCTAGTCCAGCCAGAATCCTCTAAAGAAAGCTGGGCTGTCACTGCTCTCCCTGGCCTTAGTCCCATCCATCTCATCTGAGCCAATCATGTGCAAGCATATGGAGTTCCTTACTAAGGAGTCTAATGGATCTCAGAGCAGGGAAACAAACATTGGTGCTTTATTGAACTTGCTGTTATTTTGGATCCCCCGGGGAAGGTCTGATAGCTTAAGACCTTCTAAAGGAACATGCCCAATGTTGGCACCTTCTTCCCTGACTTGTGCCAACCCCACATTCTTCAGTAAAGCCCCATTTTCCAAGTACCCCCAAGTGTCTGGGATCCCCCTGCCTTGGGGTTCTCTGCCCTACTTCATTTCCTCTTCTTATTATCTTGCAAACCATATGTTGATGGGGTCTTTCTCTGCTCTGTCACTGGATCTGGAGGGGACAGTTGTGAGCTCAGGCTATAAGATAAGGACAGAAGTAGCAGATGCTGAATTTTAGTCCATTTTCCCCATCAGTAAAGGCTGTATCTGATTTCCTCAGTCACTCAGCTCACCAATGAGAGTATAATTGTTCTCGGATTCAGCACAGTATGAGGAAAGCTCATTGTCCTAACAGCAGGGCTGTGGCTATTTGTGAATAAATGACCCTTTCCTCCCTGGCTGAGGATCAACTTGCTTTCTCAAGTCAGACTTAGAACTACCAGGCCAGCTGTCCTGTATCTCCCTTGGACAGCCTGGACAAGCAACAATGGCTTTGAGTCTGCAAGAGATGGGCAGGAGGGTTTTAGGAAGGTTTTGTCATTCATTCTAACTCATCCATCCTCCAGCTTCCACTTCTAGGCTGGACCAGGAGACAACTGGGCTGCAGATACCATGATGCTCTTAGACTGGCCCCAAGTGCTGAACCTAACTTGTCTCCCTGCTTCTCCCTGACTTCAGGCTACAAAGATGCTCTTTATCTCCTCATACAAACAGATGTCCAGAAGGCTTGAGCAAATGAGCAAGCATCCAGAGTTTCTTGCGAAAGTCTTTGACACTTCTTGGAAGGTAGAAAAATGGACCTATTCTAATGATTACTGCTGCTTTGGTGGCTGTCATTTTTAACCGTGCTGATGGTTCTTTGGGGGCTCTGCTCCTGGGAAGACTGAAGTTCACACACTAAGTAACCCTGAGGAGTTTGAGTGTATGTATATACATATGACCTTCTTCCAAAGCCTCAAGAACTCTATGAGTCAGTCTCAACATTGGCCATATGTCTAGACCATCCAAATGTGGCTTTATAGCCCCATCAGGGTTCTCACCTGTCAAGCTTACTCAAACAGGCAGAAGAGTTGTCATCCTCAAGCTCTGTAGAGACACCTTCAGAGCCCATGGGTGAGGACAAGGAAAGTGGTAGCTTTCTTTAGCTCAAAGGCAATTGCCTGAGTCTGAGCCACATGGTTGACCAGATAGGCTTTCCTTCAACCATAGCTTCTCCCACAACCCTGCCCCTGGTCCTCTGGTATTCCTGATGGGCTGCCTCTCTGAAGATTACCCAGCTCTCTCCTACATCCTCTGACCTGTACTTCCCAGCAAGGAAAGGGCAAACTGGGTGGAAGTCAGCTCCTAAATCAGGGACATGGAATCCAGAAGGTGTGCCACTCACCATCATCTGGGAAATGAGTCCCAGTTGACACAAGTGAAATGCCTGTGCATCAGGTGTGTAGGATGGAGACAAGGATGGCTGTTAAATAACAGCAGAGAGAAGATACTCAGGGGATAGTGGGCAGAAGCTATGCCAGACACTAAGTGCCAATAGCAGGAGTGATTCCTTACACTCGAGCCTAAGCTGGGGAGTGTGAGGGGGTTTATTCTCACAACTACTAGACTCGGTCCCCAAAGTCACCTCAGTTCAGTTCAGTTCAGTCCCTCAGTCATGTCCAACTCTTTGCAACCCCATGAATTGCAGCACGTCAGGCCTTGTCCATCACCAACTCCCGAATTCATTCAAACTCACATCCATCAAGTCGGTGATGCCATCCAGCCATCTCATCCTCAGTCGTCCCCTTCTCCTCCTGCCCCCAACCCCTCCCAGCAATCTGAATGTTGAGTTTTAAGCCAACTTTTTCACTCTCCTCTTTAACTTTCATCAAGAGGCTTTTTAGTTCCTCTTCACTTTCACCTCAGATATGCCAAATCTTGCCCCTAGCTTTGGACATGATTTTTCTGGCTCTCTTGGCATCCTTTCTCAGGCACGATTCTCATGCACCACCACCATGGAAGGAGATCATGTTGGTTTCCTGTGGCTGCTGTAACAAATATGACAAACTTGGTGGCTTAAAGCAGCATATGTTTATTCTCTTACAGCTCTGGAGGATAGAAATCCAAAGCCAGTTTCAGGGAGTGAGAGTCAAGGTGTCAGCAGGGTCATGCTCCCCTACAGGCTCGAAGGGAGAACTTATTTTTCTGCCTTTTCTTAACTTCTGGTGGCTGCCAGCAGTCCTTGTAATCCTTGGCTTGCAATTCCTTCCTCCATGTTCAAAGCCAGTACATAACATCCTCAGATGCTTCTGTCCTTATCACACTGCCCTGTTCCTCTCTGTGTCAGAGAGCCCTCTGCTTCCTTCTTATAAGTGTGTGAGTGCTAAGTCACTTCAGTCATGCCTGACTCTTTGTGACCCTGTGGACTATAGCCCACCAGAGGTGTCCATAGGATTTTTCATGCAAGAATACTAGAGTGTGTTGCCATGCCCTCTTCCCGACCCAGGGATGGAACCCACATCTCTTATGTCTGCTGCATTGGCAGGAGTGTTTTTTACCACTAGTGCCACTTGGGAAGCTCCTCCTTATGAGACTGACCCAGATAATCCAGGATAAGCTCCATCTTAGGATCCTTAACTCATGTCTGCAACAGACCCTTTGTTCCACATGAGGTGACATTCCCAGTATTCCAAGGCTTAGGACTTGGACCTCTGGGGGATTTATTCAGCCTATCACAGGGATATCCCCACCCCCTTCTCAGGCCTGGAGAGAATCAGACTTATGAGAAGGCAATAAAAGGATTTAAATCTGGATCTTTTACTCTCTGAAGCCCAAGCTTTCCCTATTCCATCATATTACTGTCGTGAAATAATTGTGAATTTCTGAATCTAGGAGGTTACAAATTTACTCACATGGAAATAGACCCTTGAGCTCCAGAGCCTCTTGGAAGCAACTGGCCGCTGCCTGAACTGAGGATGACAGGGCCTCTGCAATCCTCCTGTGGCCGAAGTCCTTTGCCAGCTCCTGTGAAGCAGGCTAAGTCATTCCAAACCACTGACTGTCAGAGAAGGCAGTAAAGTAGGACAGAAGGAGTGTTTGCATGGTCAGCTGAGCTTTCTCATGGTTTTCAAAACACTGCTGGTGTCAGTTATCCTGTGAGGAGTGGGTCAAAAGTGTAGCTTTTATGGAGGCAAAAGAGAGTGCTCATTCCATTATAAAAATACCTGTGTTGGCTAAATGCTAAGTCAAATAATACCAAATACCACCACAGCCGTGGCTCTGCCCTTTTTGTGTGTCATCACATGTAAATCCTAATTTCATTAACCTTGCATGCATCCCATTTACCCATTTAAATTATTCCCAGAGATGCAATCTCTTGCCATCTGTGTAAGCAAAGCAAATGCAAGCGCTGTCTCGCTCACAGTCAGCTCTCGCTAAGATAAATTCATGTGTATTTCGGCAGCTTTCTCTTTGCTGCGGTGCTTGTGCACAAAAACAACATGGCTTGGCTCATAAATATCATCACCTTAGTTGACTCTCCAAGCCATGCAGAGAAAAATTGGCAATAACATTCCACTTTGAGAGATTCTTTTTTTCATCAGACAGGTGTACTTAACTTTATGGGAGAAGCATTCCTAAAGCATTGGCTATCCTGTAAATTTTGTAAAGTAAATCTCTTTTTAACATTGATTTCCATTATGTCTGAGACATTCTCCCAAATCTTTTGCTCTTACTGCTTAGTTGTGATGACTGTGCAGACAAGGAGGGGAGGAGTGAGTTTCTTAAGGGCCAGCTGCCTACCTGCTAGGGACAATCTAACAAACAGGGAGCCTTGAGCTGCAGAATGTTTCTGAATCTCTCCTGTGAAATGACCCAAGGCCTGTTCCAACTCAGGCAACCTCCGACTCCTCAGCTACCATGAATTTGATGGGGAGGCAAGAGGAGGCAGAGACATAACATGGGAGAAATAGTAAAACAAGGCATGTGTTTACTCCAGCAGAGGCACGGGAGCTTGGGGTGGCTCAGGAGGACAAGAAGGATAAAGTGGAGGTGACCTGGGTAGTTAGGAAGGCAGAAGGGTGCAATGAAAGCTCTTGGACTTTGGTAACAAACTGGATGGAGGTCAAATGTTGGTTATATCCAAGCTTGATATGCTTACCCTCAGCAAAGTCTGGCACAATTTCTGAGCCTGTTTCTCCATTTGTAAAAGAAAGATAGTAATACTTACTGGTGGTCAGTTGTGAGAGTTAGACGTAATCTGAAAAACCCATACAGTGAATGCTTTAGTCTTTTCAGGCCATATGGTCTCTGCTCCAACAACTCAGCTCTGCCCATGTAGCATGAAAACAGGCATAGACAGTATGTAATGTAGGTTGGGGCTCTGTTCCAATAAAACTTTATTTATAAAAACAAGCAGTGAGCTGGATGTGACCTGTGGAGGATATCTCATCTATTAGTAGAACATGCCTAGTACACAGCCTGGTTAGGGTGCTGCTCCTGGGCCTGTGTGCAGTCAAATCCATTTACCATTCTTGTCTGCACCTCTCTGGACCACTCCAGGATTAGGAGAACTCTAATCCTTCTCCTCTTTTGCCTACTAGCTCCTGGATGGATTTGGCCAATAAGAGGAGTGGGTGGGAGTCAGAGACAGGTTACTCTCTGTTAGGCCCGTGAATCCGGCAGCATTTGCCTCACTAGACAGCCCCTCCCTGCACAACCTTGGCTTCCTGCTTCTCCGCACCTGGGAAGCAGCTGCCATCTCCTTATCGTTCCCCCACCCACCTTAGTGTGGTTCATAGCTAATCTCTGGGATGTCTCACCATCACCTGATGGCTTTCCAGCTCTCCTGGCCTTTTTGTAATTAGCTCTTGTATTAGTTCCCTGGGCTTCCCTGGTTCCTCAGACAGTAAAGAATCTACCTGCAATACAGGAGACTCAGGTTCAACCCCTGGGTTGGGAAGATCCCCTGGAGAAGGGAATGGCTACCCACACCAGTATTCTTGCCTGGGAAATCCCATGGACAGAGGAGCCTAGTGGATTATAGTCCACAGGGTCTCAAAGAGTCTGACACGACTGAACGACTAGTGCATGAACACACACACACACACACACACACACACATTCAGTTACCTCTCTTGAACTATCTGGCTTGAACTCACTTGTTTTCCTGACTAGACCCTGACTAAAAGATTTCGGTTTTTGTAAACAGTTGATGTTCTTAATTAATTCATTTAAACACCTGAATATTTTTAATTTCATGAAACATTTCTGCAGAATAAATATCTGTAAATAGATTCTTACCTAGTTCTTATAAGGAGAAATGCAGAATTTTTGTCATTCAGTCAACAAACAGGTATGTGCCAGGCATTGTTCTACGCCCTGGAAATACGGCAATGAACCCAAGGTTATACAGTCTAATAAACTAGCTGATGACTTTATTCATCATGCAATCTAACTACTTTGTATTACATGCAAGGAAAATAAGACCACAAAGATAATCAAAGCTAATATGTATTTGGGGATGTAATTTGTGGGAGGTTTTCATCTAAGTACTTTGTCTTGATTAACTTCCTTAACACTCATGACAGCCCAATGAAGTAGGCAGTATTGTTTTCCACATTTTAGTGACGTACAGAGAGGTAAAAGAATTTATCTGAAAGCATTTAGCTAGCAAATGATGGAGCTGGGACTTGAACCCAGGCAGCCTGGCTGCAAACCTCAAGCTTCTAATCATACAGTAGACTTCCTCCCTCCCAAGAGAGTAAAGGACATGCTGAAGGCCACGGTTACTGGCATAGTCGGGACCAGAACAAGGTTCTCAAGTTCTAGTTATAAGTTACAACTTTCAGTGAATTGCCAGCCACTGCTATAATCAAGACAACAGCCATGCCTCCAGAAGAAATAACAGAAAGAAATCACTATATGTCTCTTTATAGTCTTTAATATACTCCATAAAAGAACACAGAAGTTGATGAGGAATCTGCTGCACCAGCCATCAATAACACTTTGCAAAATGTCCAAAATCTAACAAACACTCTAAAAAATCATAAAATCAGAATTTCACAGGTAAGAGATCATAGTTAAGTGGTTTTGAAATTATTTCAACTTTGTAAGCCTTTCTTTAAATCAAAGCTTCTGAAGGATTCCAATAAACCAATTAACCAATAAAAGTGGAACTGCCACAATTGGGATGGGTGGAAAGTGTCAGAAGGTTCCTCTCCTGGCCTCTGTTTCCCTTTCCCATAGCCCTGAGCAGACTCCCCACCAGTGCCACCACACCCTAGTCTCCTTAAACCCCTGAGAAGTGACAGAACTTCTTCCAAAGTTGTTGGGGTGAATAGGACACAGTCAAGATCAGAGCCCAGACTCTGAGTCCCTCACCAATACTATTCTCAGCATCATCACTGTATGCTCTGTTGTCTTAGTTTGGGGAATCATGAATATCTTTCCAGCAGGCAAATGTGTTTTTTGAGCCCATCCACATGAGCAGCAATAAAAGAAGATGGAATGTCCAGCAGGGAGAGGATAAAAGAGAAAGCCTCAGAGCAGGCCTAATTTCTGAGTCTCTAATCATCCCCAGCTATATGGTCAAGGCTGTACTGAGATAAATGGAGAAGAAAACAGCTCTCTGATCCACTTGGGGGGTGGAGTTGGGGGAGCACTCGAAATGGCTCAGCAAGAAGAATTTCCCAAGATATCAAAAGCCTGAGCTCCTAGGACTATAATGAGCTGGCAATGCAGCCCAGGGCTTGCTGTTCACAGTTGTTTTTATGGCAAAACAGCAGGACTGGCTGCCATAGCGCTGGAGCCCAGAATTTGAGAGGGCCCACGGGTTTCCATGCTGCGGTGGTTCTTACCCCTGATATGTTTCTCTAAGGCTTTCCCCAATGTAGCCAACAAACTCCAGCTGCCATTTAAACTTCATAGGGATTCCCAGTTCTCAGCAGAGAGAAAGGAAAGCCCTGGAAACCCCCAGCTTTGAGACAGCTCTCTTAGCTTAGGAGCCCAATGATGCAGAAACAAATCCTTGATGGCTGAGCAGGGCGGGCTGGATAGAGGAAGAAGCAGGGTGATAAACCAGGACCCTACTGCCCCAGGGATTTCTGTTGTCTGCTGTACATGTGCCAGCCCAGTGACCAAAGCAAGGTCACTAAAGATCATTAACCTCCAGAATCGCCGGCCAGGTTTCACATGTAGCGACACATCATCTCTTTGTTGAGATTTCACCTCTTCTAAACAGACTGTATTATCCAAAGGTATTCTCTGCAGAACCAGACCTGAATAGTTTATTTTCTTTGCCGTTAAGGTCTGGTTGAAAACTTAGAAGTTTTGCTTAAATTACCATCAAACCATAGGGGTTCCTTGGTGGCTCAGATGGTAAAGAATCCACCTGCCAGTGCAGCAGATATAAGAGACATGGGTTCAATCCCTGGGTCAGGAAGATCCCCTGGAGGAGGAACTGGCAATCCACTCCAGTATTCTTCCCTGGGAAATTCCCTAAACAGAGAAGCCTGGTGGGCTACAGTCCATGGGGTCACAAAATGTCAGATATGATTGAGGGACTAACACTTTTATTTTTTACCATCAACCCAAGTCTTATAAAGACATAGGGCCTGACTGACGGTTTTCCACTTATGGATTAGATACTAGTTATTTTTTCTGACTTTTAACAGTTTTTCAGTCTAACTTGTCATCCCAATGTTCTTCCCATTCCAGATGACAATGCAAATTGGACACGCAGCATGCACTTAGAGCTGCCCTTCCAGAAAGCCTGAGTACCTAATGGTTTGTGATACTATTGGCTTGTTTTTTGTTTTTTTTTTTTTTCAAGTAAATTTTTTTTTTAATTCCAGTAAATTGGTTAAGTTTATGTCTTAAAGGAAAAAAAAAGTCAATGTTTTCAATTTTTCTCTCTTCTCTCAGGGTATCCTCTCATGGGAATAGGCTTTATCAGACTTGGCGGAGGGTCCAACATTGCCTTCCTCTCATGTTCCAAGCTTTCCCCTCTTCATTTTGTCAGAGCCTTTCTGTAACCATGGGCCTGACCTTGAAAACTTCATTCAGGAGCTATGACTAAGGCCCATGATAAGCAGGCTCTACTCTGTTCTGGAGGCATCCATGTCTATCATTCAATTCCAGATTCTTCCCTTCTTAAAAAAGTGCAAAAAAAAAAAAAAAAATTAGCAGTGCGTGCTAAGACACTTCAGTCATGTCCAATACTTTGCAGCTCCATGGACTTTAGCCCACCAGGCTTCTCTGTCCCTGGGATTCTCCAGGCAAGAATACTGGAGTACATTGTCATGCTTTTCTTCAGGGGATCTTCCCAACCCAGGAACCGAACCCAGGTCTCCTTCATTGGCACTTGAGTTCTTTACCATTAGTGCTACTTACAAAGCCCCAAATTAGCAGCAGTCATCTCTAATCAGTGGGATTTGGGAAGATCTGAATTTTCTACTCCTTTACCTATTTTTTCTAATTCTATCATATATCTCCCATGGAATAAAAGAACTATTATCTTTATTTGTGTGATAATTGTCCCTCCACATTTTGTTCTAATTTTACCATACTCATAAATCACTAAGCAATAAATTTTTTAACTTTATTTTTAAATTTCAAATAAAAAGAATAATACATTATTAACACTTTTAAGAGTTTATTAAATAAAGGACAAAAATGTGAGGAAGCAGAAGGAAACTATCTAGAACTATACCATCCAATATAATAGCCACCAACCACATGTGACTGTTGAGTACTTGGAAATGGGACCAGTTCAACCTGAGATGACTAGGAAGTGACAAATGCACACCAGATTTTGAAGACATACTTTAATGTGAGAAAAGGGATGTAAAACATCTCATTAATACTTTTATATTGATTGCTTATTGAAATCTTATATTTTAAACACTTATTTTAAATAAAATATATTACCATAATTAATTTCACTTGTTTTGTTTTATTTTTTAATTGTAGCTACCAAAAAATGTTAAATTACACATGTGGCTTGAACTGTATTTCTATTGATGGCACTGGTCGACAGGCTTTCTGAATCCTTTACATTCAAAATTCCCACAAAACAACACTTCTAAACAATTGTTGGTGCCTACTGGACATCCAAAGCAAACACCCTCTTCCAACAACAAAAGAGAATACTCTACACATGGACATAACCAGATGGTCAATACCGAAATCAGATTGATTATAATATAATCTTTGCAGCCAAAGATGGAGAAGCTCTATACAGTCAACAAAAACAAGACCAGGAGCTGACTGTGGCTCAGATCATGAACTCTTTATTGTCAAATTCAGACGTAAATTGAAGAAAGTAGGGAAACCCAGTAGACCATTCAGGTATGGCCTAAATCAAATCCCTTATGACTATACAGTGGAAGTAACAAATAGATTCAAGGAATTAGATCTGATAGAATGCCTGAAGAACTATGCATGGAGGTTCATGACATTGTACAGGAGGCAGTGATCAAGACCATCCCCAAGAAAAAGAAATGCGAAAAAGACAAAATGGTTGTCTGACAAGGCCTTACAAATAGCTGAGAAAAGAAGAGAAGAGAAAGGCAAAGAAGAAAAAGAAAGATATACCCATTTGAATTCAGAGTTCCAAAGAAGAGCAAGGAGAAATAAGAAAGCCTTCCTCAGTGATCAATGCAAAGAAATGGAGAAAAAAAGTAGAATGGGAAAGACTAGAGATCTCTTCAAGAAAATTAGAGATACTAAGGGAACATTTCATGCAAAGATGGGCACAATAAAAGATAGAAATGGTATGGACCCAACAGAAGATATTAAGAAGAGGTGGCAAGAATACACAGAAGAACTATACAAAAAAGATCTTCATGACCCAGATAAACACAATGGTGTGATCACTCACCTAGAGCCAGACACCCTGGAATGCGAAGTCAAGTGGGCCTTAGGTAGCATCACAACAAACAAAGCTAGTGGATGTGATGGAATTCCAGCTGAGCTATTGCAAATCCTAAAAGATGATGCTGTGAAAGTGCTGCACTCAATATGCCAACAAATTTGGAAAACTCAGCAGTGGCCACAGGACTGAAAAAGGTCAGTTTTCATTTCAATCCCAAAGAAAGGCAATGCCAAAGAATGCTCAAACTACTGCACAATTGCACTCATCTCACACACTAGCAAAGAAATGCTCAAAATTCTCCAAGCCAGGCTTCAACAGAATGTGAACCGTGAACTTTCAGAAGTTCAAGTTGGTTTTACAAAAGGCAGAGGAGCCAGAGATCAAATTGCCAACATCCACTGGATCATCAAAAAAGCAAGAGAGTTCCAGAAAAACATCTACTTCTGCTTTACTGACTATGGCCAAAGCCTTTGTGTGGATCACAATAAACTGTGGAGAATTCTGAAAGAGATGGGAATACGAGACCACCTGCCCTACCTCCTGAGAAATCTGTATGCAGGTCAAGAAGCAACAATTAGAACCGGACATGGAACATCAGACTGGTTCCAAACTGGGAAAGGAGTATATCAAAGCTATATATTGTCACCCTGGTTATTTAACTTTTATACAGAGTACATCATGAGAAATGCCAGGCTGGAGGAAGCACAAGCTGGAATCAAGATTGCCAGGAGAAATATCATTAACCTTAGATATGCAGATGACACCACCCTTATGGCAGAAAGTGAAGAAGAACTAAGGAGCCTCTTGATGAAAGTAAAGAGGAGAGTGAAAAAGTTGGCTTAAAACTCAACATTCAGAAAACTAAGATCACACCATGCAGTCCCATCACTTCATGGCAAATAGATGGGGAAACAATGGAAACAGTGACAGACTTTATTTTGGGGGATTCCAAAATCACTGCAGATGGTGACTGCAGCCATGAAGTTAAAAGACTCTTACTCATTGGAAGAAAATTTATGATGAACTTGACAGTGTATTAAAAAGCAGAGACATTATTTTACCAACAAAGTTCCAACTAGTCAAAGCTATGGTTTTCCAGTAGTCATGTATGGATGTGAGAGTTGGACTATAAAGAAAGAATTGATGCTTTTGAACTGTGGTGTTGGAGAAGACTCTTGAGTGTCCCTTGGACTGCAAGGGGATCCAGCCAGTCCATCCTAAAGGAAATCAGTCCTGAATATTCATTGGAAGGACTGATGCTAAAGCTGAAGCTCCAATACTTTGGCCACCTGATGCAAAGAACTAACTTATTTGAAAAGACCCTGATCATGGGAAAGATTGAAGGTGGGAGGAGAAGGGGATGACAGAGGATGAGATGGTTGGACAGCATCATCGACAGGATGGACATGAGTTTGAGTAGGCTCCAAGAATTGGTGTTGGACAGGGAAGCCTGGTGTGCTGTGGTTCGTGGGGTCACAAAGAGTCGGACACGACTGAGCGATTGAACTGGATGTCACTTTGCCAACAAAGCCTGTATAGTCAAAGCTATGGTTTTTCCGGTAGTCACGTATGGGTGTGAGAGTTGGATCATAAAGAAGACTGAGAACCAAAGAATTGACACTTTCGAATTGTAACGCTGGCGAAGACGCTTGAGAGTTGCTCAGACAGCAAGAAAATCAAACCAAGCAATGCTAAAGGAAATCAACCCTGAATATTCATTTGGAGGATTGATGCTGAAGCTGAAGCCCCAATACTTTGGCCACCTGATGGGAAGAGCTGACCCATTGGAAAAGACCCTTATGCTGGGAAGACTGAGGGAAGGAGGAGAAGCGGGTGACAGAAAATGAGAAGGTTTGATAACAACAGCTACTTAATGGACTTGAGTTTGAGCCAATTCTGGGAGGTAGTAAAGTACAGGGAAGTCTGGCCTGCTGCAGTCCATGGGGTTGCAAAAAGTTGGACACAACTTAGCAACTGAACAACTTACTTCTCCTCCTCGCAGCAGTGATTCCTCATCTATGAAGGAAGATGTACACAGTGGTTTCCAGGGTCCCCCCAGTGATAAGATTCTACAGCAGGAAGTTGTGTGATTCCTCTTATCTAAGTCACTCTTCCCTTCTCTGCAAAAGCAAAACAATAGTGGCACTTACCTCACCAACAATGTTAAGCATGGGGCTGAAAACTTATTATTTCAGACAAGCATGCTAGTTTATCCAAAGACCAGTAACAGCCCCTGGGGGTGCATATTATGCTCATTTTAGGGTCTACTTACACTCGGTAGTTATTACTTCAGGAAAGTGTGCTGAATTTATTTTTACTTCCTTGAATCAGGCCTCCTCTCAATTTCCTCTCTTCCTGGCTGATTCAGATCAGCTTCCAATGGCAACATGGCTGGTGGAATCACAGCTGAGGCAGGAATCTTTTCAGCTCTCCTCCATCTCCCATTACTTCTCTGCCCAATATCCGTCCAGATGTTTTCTCATCAGACCCAACATAAGTGAAACCAGAATCTTAAATCATCCTCTTGCTCATTTTGGAGACATTGAATCAGCCTCTTCCTCCCTCCAGCCAGCAGTCTTATCAATGTCTGAGATCATTTTTCACCTCATCAGAGACCCTGTAACTACATGGTCAAATTCATCAGCCACTAGCCATATGTGACTATTGAGCATTTCAAGTGTAGCTATTCCAAATTAAAATGTGCTGAATGTTTAAAATATTCCCAGATTTTGAAGAGTAACTGCAAAAATTTAAAAAAGGAATGTAAATTATCTCATTAAAGACTTTTATATATTGATTACACATTGAACTGATAATATTTGCGATTTATTGGTTTAGGTTAAAATATATTATGAAAATATATATTAGGTTAAAATATATTATGAAAGTAAAATTTACCTGTTTATTTTACTTCTTTAATATGGCTACCAGAAAATTTTAAGTCATATGTATGATTTGCATTATATTTCTATTGGATAGTTGGTGCTGCATTTACAATGATCAGCTTTTAATGCTTACTACTCTGGAGTAATAGCTCAGAGCCTTCCTTGTAAACTACCAGACTGCAATCAGTAAATGGAACAAACGGACATCTTAAGTGTAAGAATAATGTGGCTTATTTTTTCTCCCATTGTCAGAAGAGATAGGCTTGTTTTCCCCTGCCCTTCGATGAAAACTTGATTTCCAGTCACTCTTAAGTGTTAGAAAATCTCAGAATCATTTGAATCACAGAACACATTCAATTTGCACTTAAAATTCCAAACACACATACTATCTCCTAGCTTCATTCAAAGTTTGGAGGACTCACCCTTCCTTAGCTAGATCCACTGTGAGGAAAAAATAAGTCAGTCAGTGAAGGGGGCAGGGCTGTACATTCCTCTTTCTCTCCTAGTCACTCATCCCCAACTTGCTACCAGGTTTCTGATTCCTCCAGTGCTGGAGAGCAGGCAGCCATGGGGGTGGGGTCCTGCTGAGAGAGGCGGTGGGATCCCGGGGCCCTGCAGGTGCTCCAAGCTGGCTCTGCCTCTCACAGGGTTTCCATGAGATCTTTGGAAATCTGCCTCATGGCTAAGAACCATTCACTTGAAATACCCTTGGTGTAGTTAATGTGTTCTCCTCCAACTTTTTGCTTATTCTTTCTGTGGCCTGGAGGAATCCAGCAATGCTTTGAAATTCTCTGTTGAGGCTTCTTTATACTCTTTATGTAAGAGCAATTTTTGTGTGTGTGCATAATGTATGTATAAGCAGACCACTTAAAATGTCTTGAGGTGAGTACATGTGTGACCATCATCTGAATCAACCATCAGTTCACTTGTCTAATGGCTCTTCTGGAACAAGGCCTCATACGCCAACCCTCTCTATGCTGGGCTCCATCTGGTCCTGGGGAGTCTCACGTCCCCTTTGCCTCCACAAAGTCTGAGATGTGCCCATGGCCGGAGCAGCACCTCCTTCACTCCTCCCACCAGAGCAGGAAGCAAGCTTCATGCTTCTTCACGTGTGAATCAGACCCTGGTCCACCCAGCTGCTGGGACAGATGTCAAGCTCACTTGGTGGACTCAAAAAGCCCTTCCACTCGCTTTAGGGAGAAAGAGGGCCATCTTTACCCCTTTGTCTTGAGGGGTGACACCAGGACTTATACCAAAAACTGTTCCTCCTTCATCACCACTCCATGTGGGGGAACGGGCCTTCAAACTGGTTCTCAGCTACTTGCATTGAACATGTTCATCTTGGCCTGGTGCTTCACTTGGTGTCTTATATTATCTTAGGGATTCCATCAAAATGTGCATTGTAATGTCATGTTTTAGCATCAGAGATGCCTTCTTACCAAGTTCCACTTGCTGTGAGAGATTCAAATGTCTTATCAACAACGTCAAGCTGCCACTTGCAGTCACTCATAGTGCGAGACAATAGCCCAAGCAGGGTTGATGGAGGGTGGCTCTTTAGTTCATCCAAGCTCCGAATTTACTAATCTCTCAGAACCCTGGTTCCTTGGCTGCAATGATATGCTTTGCTTTGCAGGGTGGGCGAAGAACAAGGCAAAATCATGGTAGATGCTTAATGAACAGGTATATAGTTCTGCACTATCCAGGAGGGCATGGCAACCCACTCCAGTATTCTTGCCTGGAGAATCCCATGGATAGAGGAACCTGGCGGGCTACAGTCCATGGAGTTGCAAACAGTCAGACACGACTAAAGCAACTTAGCACACACGAAACCTTCTTTAAGTCAAAAGGACATAAAGTGAAGAAGCAATTACCTTAGGATCATCTTGCTAATAGATGCACAAATGATTGAGATAAGCACAGATGCTCACAGATACAGCTCAAAGCTATAGCAGCTTGAGGCTGAGATGCTGAATGAAGTTCCCAGGGAAAGAGCTTGGTGGCCCTTCTCAATACTGGGGGTACTCACTGCCTCTGTAACTGTGTGGGTGTGTGCTCAGACGTGACTGACTCTTAGCGACCCCATGGACTGCAGCCCACTAGGCTCTTCTGTCCGGGATTTTCCCAGCAAAACTATTGGAGTGGGTTGCCATTTCCTCCTGCAGGGGATCTTCCCAACCCAGGGATCAAACCTGCATCTCTTAGGTCTCCTGCTATGCAGGTAGATTCTTTACCGCTAGCACCACCTTGCCTCTATAACTACTCATTCCAAAACAAATGCTGAGCACTGTTTTCATTTTTTGCCTTTTTTTTTTTTTTTTGTAAATGTAAAAATCCTGTTCTGATGTTTCTGATTCTGAAAACAGGTAGTAATGTAAATCCTTATGAAAGCAAAGTAGCATAAAGCAAACTTTCAGTACGCAGAGACACCTGTCAGCCTTACAGCTGTCCATGCTTTTCTTGGCTCACAAGACAGTATGTTCTTTCACCTCTTCTTCCAAATCCCTTGTTGGGCTACTCATTTGTTAGACTTCCCTGGTGGCTCAGACGGTAAAAGCCTCTGTCTACAATGCGGGAGACCCGGGTTCGAGCCCTGGG
Source organism: Cephalophus harveyi (assembly GCA_006410635.1). NCBI lineage: Eukaryota > Metazoa > Chordata > Mammalia > Artiodactyla > Bovidae > Cephalophus > Cephalophus harveyi. Next base: position 922,928 of record SJYT01026036.1, read on the forward strand.
TTGGGAAGATTCCCTGGAGAAGGAAATGGCAATCCACTCCAGTACTACTGCCTGGAAAATCCCACGGACAGAGGAGCCCGGCAGGCTGCAGTCTATGGGGTCACAAAGAGTCGGACACGACTGAGCGACTTCCCTTCCCTTCTATCTCCTACTGGAAATCTCCTGGGCCTAAAGAAGGGATGCGAAATACTCTAAAACAAGAAATAAGGAAGAATAGTCTAAAAAATCATATTCATTTCTCATAGAACAGAAAGCTGTAAAGACCTTGAGACAGCATCTCTCTGGACCTCACCAGGATAATGATACATGTCAAGATCAATCTTCTTGACTTTCCATGTCTTATGTGAATGAATATCACTTCTCCTAAAACTCAAGTTATCTTTTTTATCACCAAATGTACCTTTTTCCAAGCAGATTCAGTTTAAACTCTACTGCCCTTGAAAGAATGGATATATGGGTATAGTTTATACAGTACTTTGAACTTACAAGAAGTTCAGAGTTTTTTTTTTAACTACTGAATCCCAATTATTGTAGTTTGATGTTTCTTTGTTTTTTAAGCAAAATAAAAGTTCCCACAGTCAACTGCTTCTACCACTGACTTACATGAATGCCACCATCCTCAACTTCTCTGGGCTGCTTCTCAGACAAGGCAATCTGCAGATGCAATAGGATAGCTGAGCAAACACTGAAAAGGCTTCACCTCTGATACAGGACAGAGGATGTACTGTGAGACTGTCCAGCCTAACCAAGAATCCCACACATGTTTTCTGAAGTTCATGCGTGGATAATCCCACTGTGATAGGAAAAATGGTGGTTGTGCTTGGTCTATTCCTACAGCTCAGTCCAAATGTTGACTGTGAAAAACTCTATGGAGGAGAACTCTGTCCTTAGTTATGGACCCCGGCCAGAGAGCATGCAGTGTGTATGGTTAGTTAAAAAGGGACCAGGATAAAAAGTACTAAAGGGTCACATGACCCACTCTCTCAGTTGGGAAAACAATTCAGTACCAGTCCTGCTGACAGTGGAGTATCTCGGGAGGGGACCATACCATGCTGTGGGGAGGTGTCACTGACCTGTGTGGGTCTTTTCAACCATGTTCACACACCTGGCAACTGGGTTTCATCAGATGCACCAGCAGGAATATAAAAGGCCAGAAATATAATAGAAACCAAAGAGCTCCTGTGGTTAAGAGAGAGAATGATGTCTGAAAAGCAGGGCAGACTTGCTTCTTGCCTGGGCCAGTAGCTTACTGTGTTAGACAGGAAAGGAGAATATCTGTTACCATTTGTGAGACATGAAACAGAAATAGTAAAAGCTGTGTTCAGCACCACAGAATCCATTGTTATAAAATACTACACAATACTCCTGTGTAGTAGGTTATTGTAGTTTATAGAAGCTCCGTAGTGGAAACTGTAGTTTTGCCCTTTGTGTTTTTTTTTACCTTCAGATGCACCTCCTAGACTCCTGCATGTCAGTCAGAGGGCAAGGAGAGGTCACTTTGCTGCATCCTTACTCTTTGAATTCAAATGGATAGCATGTGCTTATCTCTGCGCACAGAAAAAAAAAAAAAAATCTTTGGAAATTTCTTCTTCCCACTCTGACTCTACTTGCCTAAACCAGTTTGTGTTCCATGAAGAGATATAGGCAATGAACTCTTTAATGAAACAGGAAACCCTTCCAAAACACACACACACACACACACACACACGCCTCGGCCTATATCCTCCAGAGTGATAAGGAATGTTTCCAAGCCCAGCCAGCACCTGAGTAAAAGTCATTTTTTAATTAAAACAGACCCAATTTCATATTTCACATGATGATGTAACGGCAGATCCTTGTGAAAACTGTGCAACACACAGCAACACATGTGAAAGGGAGGTAAAAGGAAAGATTAAATGAAAATACATATTTGAGCTGGTTATGAGAAACAATAACATTTCCCAGAATGGGTCACTTGGGGAAGCAGTTGATTTGGCTGGGGATAAGCAGTGCCTCGTAGGTGTGCCCTAAGAAGAAATGATCAGAACTTAATTTTAAATCCGAAGACTGTAATAAGAACTTGGTTATTTAAAGTCACTGCCAAAGAGAAGGGAGCCAGAATAAGTCAACCCCCAGAGGATAAAGCATGGAAAGATGGTGTTGCCCTTGAGGTCAGAAGGAGGACCAGAGACTAGTTCAATATGCTAAAGCTATTTTCTACTGGTCTTTTCAAATGCTCTAGCAGTGTGAAAAGTGAATTCGCTCAGTTGTGTCTGACTCTTTGTGACCCCATGGATTGTAGCCTGCCAGGCTCTTCCATCAGTGGGATTTTCCAGGCAAGAACACTGAAGTTGGTTGCCATGCCCTTCCCCAGCGGATCTTCCCCATCCAGGGACTGAACCTCTGTCTCCTGCATTGCAGGCAGATTCTTTACCAGCTGAGCCACCAGGAACGCTCTAGCAGTGGGAACCCTCTGATTATACAGCTCTCTAGCTGGCACTAGTGGTAAAGAACCTGCTTGCCAATGCAGGAGACAAGAGAGAGGTGGGCTCAATCCCTGGATCGGGAAGATCTTCTGGAGGAGGAAATGGCAACCCACTGCCAGTATTCTTGCCTGGAGAATTCCATGGACAGAGAAGCCTGGCGGGCTACAATCCATAGGGTCATAGAGTCAGACACAACTGAAGCAACTTAGCATGCACTGCCACAAAGAATGTAACAATAAGTTTCTGAGATCAGCATTAATGTATGGAGCAGAAAAGGTGGCTCACCAAGTACAGTCCGTCTGCCTGCAATGCAAGCAATACAGGAGACTTGGGTCTGGGTCAGGGAGGTCCCCTGGAGGAGGAAATGGCAACCCACTCCGATATTGTTGCTTGGAAAATCCCACGTACAGAGGAGCCTGGTAGGCTATCGTTCACAAAGAGTGGGACATGACTGAGCACACTAACACACAAAGAAAAGAACAAGGATTCATCCCACAGAGAAGTCTCTTCCAGTTAAGGGGTTTGGTGAAATGTTTGTAATCCATTGCTTTGTCTTCTCATTTATAGACTGATTTCACATTGCTGGACACTCACTGTGTTTTTTTCAGACCAATGTTATTTTTGCAGAACAGCGTGACAGTTCTCTTTTTATCTGGGCTGGAATCTAAAATTTGAAATAGCTGATATTCTCTTTTTTAAATAACTAAAACACAGATTTAGAAATTTACCTTGGTGTTCCACCAAGAGTGTGCTTGAATGGGAATATTTGAACTGTGCAAAGGGTAGGAATTGAATGATTGGGTGGGTGGGGTGGAATGACATGATTGGGTGAAAATAAACAATATCATGAGGCTGTGCACGGGAGGATAGCTCAGGGCAGTGCTTGGAAATGAAGAATTTGCAGCTAACAGTCCCTTAGGTATAAACCTGAGATTAAGAGAAAACTAATCAAAGAGTGATTTTACTGCCCATGCAGAATCAAAAGAATTAAAGAGGATCTTAATTTTACATGTTATCATAAAGTCTACAAATAAATTATGTCAAGTGTAAGCTTCTTAGAGATTAAAATTGACTATTACTCTTTCTTTAAAGCATCATTATATTTCTCTGGAACACAAAAACAAACCCTATGGGTCAAAAAAGTATGCAATTTCAAGGTCATTTGATATCATGTTACTCAAGGCTCCCAGATACCAAATAAAAATTCCATTTCTTTTGTTCTCTGTCTGACTGTCTTGCTCCTCTAGACTGACTACAACTCAGTGACCTTCAAATGCAGTTCTGTTGTTGCAGTAACTTTCATCTCTACCTGAGTGAAGCAGAATCAATGCACTTGAACAACAATTCCAATTAAGTCGCTGTAGACGATCCTGCTGAATCCGCAAGCTTTGGATTTATACTGAATTAATGAAAGCTGAAAGGGGCTCCCATATTACAGCCACACTTAATGCATCCTCGCCAAAAAGAAGTGTAATTACAATATTGCACATACACAATAGGTTGATCAACTTATGCAAAGTGACAACCATGAATTGATCATGTTAGAGTATCAATAAAAGTCCTTGTAGCTATTATAGAATGTGCCGCTTTTAGATTATTTAATTCCCTAGAGCCTGAATGGTTCAGATGATTGGTTAAGCGATACAGTTAGAGTCACTTATCTTCATGTCAATAGTTTAAATAGACTGGTAGGTAGTATCAAAGACAACTGCTCCATATCAGTTAGTTTTTATTAATCAAACAAAACTCAAGTCTTAGTTTAATTTATTCCTTTTTAAACATTTACATTGCAGTATGCTTGATTTAAAATGCTGTGTTAGTTTCAGGTGTACAGCAAAGTGAATCAGATATCAGTTCAGTTCAGTTCAGTCGCTCAGTCATGTCTGACTCTTTGCGACCCCATGAATCACAGCACGCCAGGCCTCCCTGTCCATCACCAACTCCCGGAGTTCACTCAGACTCACGTCCATCGAGTCGGTGATGCCATCCAGCCATCTCATCCTCTGTCGTCCCCTTTTCCTCCTGCCCCCAATCCCTCCCAGCATCAGAGACTTTTCCAATGAGTCAACTCTTCACATGAGGTGGCCAAAGTACTGGAGTTTCAGCTTTAGCATCATTCCTTCCAAAGAAATCCCAGGGTTGATCTCCTTCAGAATGGACTGGTTGGATCTCCTTGCAGTCCAAGGG
>SJYT01026036.1:929714-966064 GCA_006410635.1 Cephalophus harveyi
GTTAGAAAAATGGTAAAAGGAAATATGCAAAGAAATAATGGTGGAAAATCTTCTAGGATTAAAAAAAAAAATTCTCCCCCAATTTTGAGGTCTTCTTTGAGGTCTTCTGAACATCAAAGAGAATAAATAAACATAAATTAGATCTTATAGCAGAAGGGCAAGAAGATCCAAGACACTGTTAAGGAAAAATTAGGTTGGAGTGTTGGCCTTAATAGAATAACTTATTAAAGTATGTTATTGATACAGATAAACAACCAATGAAGCAGAAAAAAGAAACCATAAACAAATCAAGTAAATTAAAGAAACTTATTACATGACAAATTGATAAGCCATACCAGTGGGAAAGTAAAGACTATTCAATAAATGGTTTGGGGACCATTTTTTATTCATATGAAAACAGTTAAAAAATGGAGCCCTAACCCACATAAATTCCAACTATCAATTTCAGGTGAGCAAATGTGAAAAGCAAAACTTTCAAGCTTTTAAAAGTTAGTAAAGGACTTTGGTTTCAGCTCAAATGTGTCAAAAGTTTAAAAAGCCATCACTCTTATCCTTATAACAAGAAAAAAGCTGAACAAAGTGAAAATAAGCAACTTTTCTCAGACTCAGATTCATTAAAGAACTGAGATCAGGTAAAACCACCACGTGAAATCAGCAGAGGCAGATGAACATAGAAAATCACAACTGAAATTAGTTTACCAGAAGCATCTAGAGCCCTAAATTGACAGGAACACTTAAACTGTAATTTCAACAAATTGCTGGAAGCAGAGTATAGAATAGGGTGAGAATGAGAAGCCCCTAGGGGCTTCAAGCACACTTCCATGGATTTTACCTCCAGAAATCCCACCAGGGTCTCATAGTGAACAGCCAAGGGAGAAAAAAAAAAAAAAAACCCTCCTTTCTGGCAGAGGGAGAGGACAGCAGTAAGCATTCTGAAATATACACAAAGCATCCTCCATGACAGAAGCCTATTCAGCCAGAGCCTTATTATGTGTGATAGAAGGGAAATTATTCAACCTCACCTTTTCTAGTCTTCCTGTCATTCCTATAAAGGAAAAAAAAAAAAAAAGTTAAGGAACCCAAGGACATAGGCCCACTTAAACACTGAGACTTAGTTGTAAGATTGTAGAACACTGCCCTTCACCCCACATCTGACACCATGTCAGCAGGGCTCTAGTGTAATAATAATGGGTTACAGTTGAAAGAGACTTCCTAAAACACAAACTCTATTTTAGAAGGAATTTTTAGGGAAACCCAAAGACAACAGAGGAAACAAAAACAAAGACACCAAGGGAAATTAAAGCCTCCTATAGCTGCAGGAAACATGAAATACAGGGCAACCTGTGGCCAGATTCACATGAAACCTCATTGCTGCTACTGCTCAGTCATATCAGACTCTTTGTGACCCCATGGACTCTAGCCCACCAGGCTCTTCTGTCCATGGGATTCTCCAGGCAAGAGTACTGGAATGGATTGCTATGCCCTCCTCCAGGGGATCTTCCCAACACAGGGATTGAATCAGCATCTTGTATCTTGAAGCTGGATTTTTTACCCACTGAGCCACCTGCTCAGTTCAGTCATTCAGTCGTGTCCAACTCTTTGCGACCCCAAGAACCTCAGCACGCCAGGCTTCCCTGTCCATCACCAACTCCCAGAGTCCATACAAACTCATGTCCATCAAGTCGATGATGCATTCCAACCATCTCATTCTCTGTCATCCCCTTCTTCTCCTGCCCTCAATCTTTCCCAGCATCTCATTTTCAAATGAGTCAGTCTTCGCATCAGGTGGCCAAAGAACTGGAGTTTCAGCTTTAGCATCAGTCCTTCCAAAGAAATCCCAGGGCTGATCTCCTTCAGAATGGACTGGTTGGATCTCCTTGCAGTCCAAGGGACTCTCAAGAGTCTTCTCCAACACCACAGTTCAAAAGCATCAATTCTTTGGTGCTCAACTTTCTTTATAGTCCAACTCTCACATCCATACATGACCACTGGAAAAACCATACCTTAACTAGATGGACCTTTGTTGACAAAGTAATGTCTCTGCTTTTTAATATGCTGCCTAGGTTGGTCATAACTTTTCTTCCAAGGAGTAAGCATCTTTTAATTTCATGGCTGCAGTCTCCATCTGCAGTGATTTTGGAGCCCAGAAAAATAAAGTCTGTCTCTGTTTCCCCATCTGTCTGCCATGAAGTGATGGGACCGGATGCCATGATCTTAGTTTTCTGAATGTTGAGTTTTAAGCCAACTTTTTCACTCTCCTCTTTCACTTTCATCAAGAGGCTCTTTAGGTCTTCTTCACTTTCTGCCATAAGGGTGGTGTCATCTGCATATCTGAGGTGATTGATATTTCTCCCAGCAATCTTGATTCCAGCTTGTGTTTCTTCTAGCCCAGTGTTTCTCATGATGTACTCTGCATATAAGTTAAATAAGCAGAGAGACAATATACAGCCTTGACGTACTCCTTTTCCTATTTGGAACCAGTCTGTTGTTCCATGTCCAGTTCTAACTGTTGCTTTCTGACCTGCATACAGGTTTCTCAAGAGTCAGGTCAGGTGGTCTGGTATTCCCATCTCTTTCAGAATTTTCCACAGTTATTGTGATCCACACAGGAAAGTCCATAAAACCTCATACTAAAGGACTACTTGGGCTTCTCTGGTAGCTCAGATGGTAAAGAATCTGCTTGCAATGCAGGAGAGCCAGGATTGTTCCCAAGTTGGAAAGATCCCCTGGAGAAGGGAATGGCAACCCACTCTAATACTCTTGCCTGGAGAATTCCATGGACAGACAATGGGGTTGCGAAGAATCAGACATGACTGAGCAACTAACACTTTCACTTTCAAAGGCCTATTTACTTCTGTTTCTATTATTCTACTCATGATATACACTTTCAACCAAAAATTCCAAGCCACGCTAAAAAGCAAGAAAAAGTATAGCCTGAAGAAACAAATCAAACATCAGAATGAAATTTAAATATGGCAGAGATTTTGAAATTTTCTAACTAGGAATTTTTTAAACTGTGATTAATATGTTAAGAGAACTAATGGAAAAAGTTGATAATATGCAAGAATACAGAAGAGAGAGATGAAAACTCTAAAAGATAATTTAAAAGATATGCTAGAAATCAAAAACACTGTAACAGAAATTAAGAAAGTCTTTGATGGACTCATCTGTAGATAGGACACAATCCAATATGCCAATAAAAATTCCCAAACTGAAAAGCAAAGAGAAAAGGAGGGAAAAAAAAAAAAAAAGAACTGACTATCCAAGAGCTGTGTTACAAATTCAAAAAGAGAAACATATGTGATGATGGAATATTCAATTCAGTTCAGTTCAGGCCCTCAGTCATGTCCAACTCTTTGCGACCCCATGGACCACAGCATCCCAGGCCTCCCTGTTCATCACCAGCTCCTGGAGTTTACCCAAACTCAGGCAGAAAGTGAAGAGGAGCTAAAAAGCCTCTTGATGAAAGTGAAAGAGGAGAGCGAAAAAGTTGGCTTAAAGCTCAACATTCAGAAAATGAAGATCATGGCAACTGGTCCCATCACTTCATGGGAAATAGATGGGGAAACAGTGGAAACAGTGGCAGACTTTATTTTTTTGAGCTCCAAAATCACTGCAGATGGTGACTGCAGCCATGAAATTAAAAGATGCTTACTCCTTGGAAGAAAAGTTATGACCAACCTAGATAGTATATTCAAAAGCAGAGACATTACTTTGCCAACCAAGATCCGTCTAGTCAAGGCTATGGTTTTTCCTGTGGTCATATATGGATGTGAGAGTTGGACTGTGAAGAAGGCTGAGCACTGAAGAATTGATGTTTTTGAACTGTGGTTTTGGAGAAGACTCTTGAGAGTCCCTTGGACTGCAAGGAGATCCAACCAGTCCATTCTGAAGGAGATCAACCCTGGGATTTCTTTGGAAGGAATGATGCTAAAGCTGAAACTCCAGTACTTTGGCCACCTCATGAGAAGAACTGACTCATTGGAAAAGTCTCTGATGCTGGGAGGGATTGGGGGCAGGATGAGAAGGGGACGACCGAGGATGAGATGGCTGGGTGGCATCACGGACTCGATGGACGTGAGTCTGAGTGACTTCCGGGAGTTGGTGATGAACAGGGAGGCCTGGCATGCTGCAATTCATGGGGTCGCAGAGAGTCGGACATGACTGAGCGACTGAACTGAACTGAACATGTCGATTGAGTTGGTGATGCCATCCAACCATCTCATCCTCTGTCGTCCCCTTCTCCTCCCACCCTCAATCTTTCCAACCATCAGGGTCTTTTCAAATGAGTCAGCTCTTCACATCAGGTCGCCAAAGTATTGGAGTTTCAGCCTCAACATCAGTCCTTCCAATGAACACTCAGGACTGATCTCCTTTAGGAGGGACTGGTTGGATCTCTTTGCAGTCCAAGGGACTCTCAAGAGTCTTCTCCAACACCACAGTTCAAAAGCATCAATTCTTCTGTGCTCAGCTTTCTTTATAGTCCAACTCTCACATCCATACATGACCACTGGAAAACCATAGCCTTGATTACACAGACCTTTGTTGGCAAAGTAATGTCTCTGCCTTTTAATATGCTGCCTAGGTTGGTCATAACTTTCCTTCAAAGGAGTAAGTGTCTTTTAATTTCATGGCAGCTGTCATCATCTGCAGTGATTTTGGAGCCCAGAAAAATAAAGTCAGCCACTGTTGCCACTGTTTCCCATCTATTTGCCATGAAGTGATGGGGCCGGATGCCATGATCTTCATTTTCTGAATGTTCAGCTTTGAGCCAACTTTTTCACTCCCCTCTTTCACTTTCATCAAGAGGCTCTTTAGGTTTTCTTCACTATCTGCCATAAGGGTGGTGTCATCTGCATACCTGAGATTATTGGTATTTCTCCCAGCAATCTTGATTCCATCTTGTGCTTCCTCCAGCCCAGCATTTCTCACGATGTACTCTACATATAAGTTAAATAAGCAGGATGACAATATACAGCCTTGATGTTCTCCTTTTCCTATTTGGAACCAGTCTGATGTTCCATGTCCAGTTCTAACTGTTGCTTCCTGACCTGCACACAGGTTTCTCAAGAGGCAGGTCAGGGGGTCTGGTATTCCCATCTCTTTCAGAATTTTCCACAGTTTGGGGTGATCCACACAGTCAAAGGCTTTGGCATAGTCAATAAAGTAGAAATAGATGTTTTTCTGGAATTCTCTTGCTTTTTTGATGATCCAGTGGATGTTGGGAGTTTGATCCCTGGTTCCTCTGCCTTTTCTGAATCCAGCTTGAACATCTGGAAGTTCATGGTTCACTTATTGCTGAAGCCTCATTTGGAGCATTTTGAGCATTACTTTACTAATGTGTGAGATGAGAGCAATTGTCCAGTAGTTTGTGCATTTTTTGGTATTGCCTTTCTTTGGCATTGGAATGAAAACTGACCTTTTCCAGTCCTGTGGCCACTGCTGAGTTTTCCAAATTTGCTGGCAGATTGAGTGCAGCACCTTCACAGCATCATCTTGTAGGATTTGAAATAGCGCAACTGGAATTCCATCATCTCCCCTAGCTTTGTTTGTAGTGATGCTTCCTAGGGCCCACTAGACTTCACATTCCAGAATGTCTGGCTCTAGGTGAGTGATCACACCATCGTGATTACCTGGGTCATGAAGATCTTTTTTGTACAGTTCTTCTGTGTCTTCTTGCCACCTCTTCTTAATATCTTCTGCTTCTGTTAGGTCCATACCATTTCTGTCCTTTATTGAGCCCATCTTTGCATGAAATGTTCCCTTGGTGTCTCTTCTCTAATTTTCTTGAAGAGATCTCTAGTCTTTCCCATTCTATTGTTTTCCTCTATTTCTTTGCACTGATCACTGAGGAAGGCTTTCTTATCTCTCCTTGCTATTCTTTGGAACTCTGCATTCGAATGGGTTTATCTTTCCTTTTCTCCTTTGCTTTTTGCTTCTCTTCTTTTCACAGCTATATGTAAGGCCTCCTCAGACAGCCATTTTGCTTTTTTATATTTCTTTATCTTGGGGATGGTCTTGATCCCTGCCTCCTGTACAATGTCATGAACCTCCATCCAGAGTTCATCAGGCACCCTGTCTATCAGATATAGTCCCTTAAATCTATATCTCACTTCCACTGTCTAAAGGTAAGGGATTTGACTTAGGTCATACTTGAATGGTCTAGTGGTTTTTCCCTACTTTCTTAAATTTAAGTCTGATTTTGGCAATAAGGAGTTCATGATCTGAGCCACAGTCAGCTCCTGGTCTTGTTTTTGCTGACTGTATACAGCTTCTTCAACTTTGGCTGCAAAGAATATTAGAAGGAGAAAAAACAGGTAATAGAACAGAAGAAATATTTAAAATAATAATGGCTGAGAATTTCCCAAAGTTAGTGAGACACACAGCATAAATAAAAGAAACTCATAAAACACCAAAACAGGATAAAAACTGAAAAAATCAATTTCTGGGTGTATTACATTCAAACTTCAGAAAATCAAGGACAAAAAGAAAATCTTGAAGGCTGTACAAGAGGAATAAGAATAAAAATTATGTCAGACTTCTCTTCAAAACCATGCAACCAAGAAAAGAATGGAATACAATATTTGTTTAAAAAAAAAAAAACCCACCAATAAAGACCCCGCCAATCTATGTCCATTGAAAGCATTCTTCAAAAGCAAAAGACAATGAGTTTTTCAGTCAAACAAGAACAGAGACTCTATTACCAGGAAATCTGGTCTACAAGAAATGTTCAAAGTTCAGAAGGGAGAAAGAAAAGTGTAAAAGTCAGAAACTCAGATCTATATAAAGAGAGGAGACATGTCAAAGAAGAAATTAATGAAAGAAATAATGCATTATATTTTCATGATCTTAACTGATCTAACAGATGACAAGTTGTTCCAAATAATAATAATAGTATGTTGTTTGATTATAGCATATAGGTAAGTGATTGCATGCTGCAATCCATGGGATCACAATGATTCCAACGTGCCTGAGCAACTGAACTGAACTGAAGTGAAACGAATGACAGAAATGTTATAAGGGATCGAACAGAATAATTGGAAATACTGTCTTGTATCTGTAACATTTATAAATTGATACAGTGCTATTTGAAAATAAGCTAAGATTCATTGAAATCATATTTTTAAATTCTTAGAAAATCAATTTAAAACTTTTAAATATAATTAATATGCTAAAGAGAGAAAAAATAGAATCATATAAAATGTTCCTTTAAAATCAGAGATGGCGGAAAAAGAGTAAATGATTTTTAAAAAGTAAGAACATATACAATAAATAAAAACTTACAAAACTTGATTAGGCTTCCCTGGTGGCTCAGAGGTTAAGCGTCTTCCTGGAATGCAGGAGACCCGGGTTCGATCCCCGGGTTGGGAAGATCCCTTGGAGAAGGAAATGGCAACCCACTCCAGTATTCTTGCCTGGAGAATCCCATGGACAGAGGAGCCTGGTAGGCTACAGTCCATGGGGTCGCAAAGAGTCGGACACGACTGAGCAACTTCCCTTCCTTTCCCTTCATATATCAATAACCAGGGATGGCTCAATAATCACTGTAAACATCTGTGGTCTAGAACCTCTCCGGAGAAGGCAATGGCGAGCCACTCCAGTGCTCTTGCCTGGAGAATCCCATGGATGGAGGAGCCTGGTGGGCTGCAGTCCATGGGGTCGCTAGGAGTCGGACGCGACTTAGCGACTTCACTTTCACTTTTCGCTTTCACACAATGGAGAGGGAAATGGCAACCCACTCCAGTGTTCTTGCCTGGAGAATCCCAGGGACGGGGGAGCCTGTTTGGCTGCTGTCTATGGGGTCGCACAGAGTCGGACACGACTGAAGTGACTCAGCAGCAGCAGCAGCAGAACCTCTCAGGCCTTGGAAGGTTTTTCTGTTTTTTGGTTTTGTTTTTTTTTTTAAATGAGGGATCATGAAGCTAGTTACCTTCACAGTGAACATACCTCTGTACTCTGTTTAAAAACAGAACAGTGTAGCACAGGGGAACTCTACTCAGTGATCTGTGGTGACCTAAACAGGAAGGAAATCCAAAAAAGAGGGGATATACGTCATACATATAGCTGATCCACTTTGCTACACAGCAGAAACTAACACAACATTGTAAAGCAACTATACTCCAGTAAAAATTTTTCAAAAGAGAGAATCTAATGCAGAGAGAAAGACTGAAGAAAAGGCCCTGAAAATACTGACAATGTTTGTGTTTAACTGTCATAACTGTGGGTTGATTTTATTTTTCTCTGTCTACTTTTCTATACTATCATAATTTCCTTTAAATAACCATCTTTTGCTTTAACATTATATTAGATTAAGGGATATTTCTTCCTTTAAGGGATATTTCTTCTGGCTTTAGCTGTTCCACAGGCTATAACCTTTTGATTTACTTTCTATCCAGATAATGACAGTGAAAGTTGCAGTAGTTCCCAAGGAATGTCAGCCCTTTGTTAAGATGTTTCAAGCCTTGTGAAGTATTTATTCACAAGTTATAGCCACTCAAGCAAATCTTTAAAATGCTATGCAGATACATATACAAATTTGCAATGCTAACAACTTCACTGATAACAAAAAACATACAATAACAAATGAAGGATTTAACTAGTAGATCACCATAATTCTTATAGATTATGAAACAATCAGATATGCAAAACTTTCTCTTCTGGCATATTAATGAAGCATTTTATAAGAGGCAAAAGCGCCTTCAATTTTTATTTAGTGAGACATTGTCATATTCATGTTAAACCACATTTGCCAAAGTTGTTGCTGTTTGGTGGATAAGTCGTGTCTCTTTGAGACCCCATGGATAGACTGCAGTGCCAGGCTCCTCCGTCTTCCACTGTCTCCTACACTTTGCTCAAATTCATGTCCATTGAGTCACTTATGCTGCCTAACCATCTCATTCCCTACCACCCCCTTCTTCTTTTGCCCTCAATCTTTCCCAGCATCAGGATCATTTTCAGTAAGTCAGCTCTTTGCATCAAGCGGCCAAAGTACTGGAGCTTCAGCATCAGTCCTTCCAATGAAACATTTGCTAAAGTAGCCATGGATAAATCCAAGAAAAATTTTATTCAATCTTAGAATTAATGCCTTTTGTTTTTTCTATTTAAGGCCTGTTGCTTAAAGGGTGTTAAAATGCTGCAATTCCCAAAACAACAATAAAACCTAGAAGGGTCTGTAATATGGTCATAATTAGTTGATGAGTTTTAAGCAAATTTTCCAAACTGGTATTCCACAGAATAACTTTTCAAAGGGTATTTAAAGACATGCTATATAAAAAAAATTGTCAAAATATTTGGTTAAGCAAATGATCATGTGTGAGAGAGAGAGACTTTATTAGTTGTTGCTGTTATTAGTTTCTTACCTACCAGACCACTGACTTTAATGGGTAATAAACATTGTAAGTTGTCAAGAGAAAATAGAGTATTCATTTTCCAAAACTTTTCTTGATCATGGAATACATTTTTCTTTCTAGAACTATAAAAGTCTCTAGATAAACAATTTGAGGCCCATCATTTGGGGAAATGTTGACTTGGGTTCTGATGTTTATTCCAATATGTGCACTTTACGAAGTGTGATATATAGAATTAACGAAAATGGGTGTCATCTGCCAACACTGAGAACAAAACAAAACATTGCTACTGGGGAATTGGTTTACCTTTCTTTGAAGGCAAATTCCATTTTTGTACTTTTAGCATAATTCAATCTGGAACAATGCAAATTTGGAGGGGAGGGGAAGAAATCAACCACCCTAGTGCAGTCACTATGGAAACCTGTATTAACTGGGAGAAAGAAAAAGGGAAGAAATTGTGTGAAAGAATTATTAAAATGTCCAAGATAAAATTGCAAAAGCTGAGTTCATAAATGTATTCAGTCAAATGCATGTCTACCAGTTACTTATGGCTTTCAGGTAAAAAACAAAACCCTCCGAAGGAAAGAAGGGGTGGAGAGGATTTCAGGTGTATCTGTCTATAAGTCTTTGCTACAAATGTAAAATTCAGTGCAGTAAATGATGTACTCCAAGTCTGCCATTTTGTTAAGTAACAAAAAGATACTGTCGACAACATCAGTGTAATGTTCAAGAAAACGTGATGACATTTTCAAATAACCAAAAAAATCATTTCATCATAACTCCAAAATCAATACATTGATAAGTTAAGGTAGCCATGAAGTCCAAAGCATTACACCAAATTACAAGGTTGACTGTGACACCAAATACATGAACCATAAGAATGGCACTGACGTGGTTGACAGAGCAGTTCTGGAAAGGCAGATGAATACCAGGTGATGGTAAGATAACCAGAATTCCCATGGGAAAAGGATGCTGCACACAGGAAAGCTGGAAAACATGCAAGTATCCACAATAATATCTTTGAAAACCACTTTCTAAATTCAAGTTTGATAGCCTCTTCAAAATAATAACCTTAGAGTAGCAGCCACTCATCTTTATATACTGCAGATCAAAGAATTTACAGACAGGTTTTGTCATCTGCCCCTTGGATCTGCTCTCTACTGCAGCTGTTGGCTGTCTGGAACTAAGCAGATGCTCAGCACAAGACTTCAAGTTTGTGGCTGTTGCCTGCTGAATAGTTTTGTGGACTGATAAACCTTTTTTTTTTTTTTTTTTTGGCTGCCCTGCATCTTAGCTGCTTGGCAAGGGCGTTCTTTAGTTGTGGCGATCAGGGGCTGCTCTTTGCTGCAATGCACAGGCTTCTCACTGCGGATCACAGGTTCTAGGACGTGTGGGTTTCAGGAGTTGTGGTGCACAGGCTTAGTAGCTCCACAGCATGCAGACTCCTCCTGAACCAGGGACTGAACCTGTGTCTCACACATTGGTAGGTAGATTCCCATCCACTGGGTCCACCAGGGAAGTCCTAGACCAGTTATTCTTTGAACTTTGAAAATGCAGTTTCAAAACTGTCACTCATAATTGGAATACAAATATCAACGCCCTATTTCACGTGATATACATACTATGTGACCCAGTGTTGTGCTGGAGACAATTTTATGTCTTTCTTTCCAACTTTATGTTCTGTGATATCAATGCAGTGATAGCTTAAAATCTGCTATAGTGGCAGTGTTTACACTACAGACATTCGCAAGCACTACATATCATAGCTTGTTCTTTTCAGAAAGTCAGTTCTGACTTTGTTCAACACCAACCAGCACACCTCTGTTAATATATATTAATGTTCTGCAATTCTCTTGATTATTGATTGTTGCTATTAGCCTCCCTTAAAATATGAGATTGTTCTGATGTTTCTACCTACATTCACATTTAAGGTATAAAACAAAAAGCTAAAAGTTAAAATAAAAGATATGGGCTCCTTCCAGAGTCCTACCTAAAACACAGTGTATAATCCACTACAAGGTTATTTGGCAAATATCAAAATTTTCTGACCAGAGCCCAAGTGCCAGGGGAATTCTATCACTGCACGTGCAGGAAACACTCCCCATGAACACATAGCAACCAGCCTTTTTGGCAAGAATTCTGAAAGAATCATCAGTAAGTTCTATCAACACACTAATTGTAGCTTATAAGCATCAACTATTAGTTCAGTTCAGTTCAGTTCAGTCACTCAGTCATGTCCGACTCTTTGTGACCCCATGGACTGCAGCATGCCAGGCCTCCCTGTCTATCACCAGCTCCCGTAGTTTACCCAAACTCATGTCCATTGAGTCGGTGAGGCCATCCAACCATCTCATCCTCTGTCATCCCCTTCTCCTCCTGCCCTCAATCTTTCCCACCATCAGGGTCTTTTCAAATGAGTCAGCTCTTTGCATCAGGTGGCCAAAGTATTGGAGTTTCAGCTTCAGCATCAGTCCTTCCAATGAACACCCAGGACTGATCTTCTTTAGGATGGACAGCTTGGATCTCCTTGCAGTCCAAGGAACTCTCAAGAGTCTTCTCCAACACCACAGTTCAAAAGTGTCAACTCTTCAGCAATCAGTTTTCTTCACAGTCCAACTCTCACATCCATATATGACCATTGGAAAAACCATAGCCTTGACTAGATGGACCTCTGTTGACAAAGTAATGTCTCTGCTTCTTAATATGTTGTCAAGTTGGTCATAACTTTCCTTCCAAGGAGTAAGCATCTTTTAATTTCATGGCTGCAGTCACCATCCGCAGTGATTTTGGAGCCCCCCCAAAAATAAAGTCTGCCACTATTTCCACTGTTTCCTCATCTATTTGCCATGAAGTGATGGGACCAGATGCCCCTTCATAATTCAGTTAGCAAGTTTACCATAAACAAAGCCATTGTATGGGGGGTTTGGTTTCTGCACTGCACAAAGAACTTTTGCTGGAGTGAGCAGGGGCTGAAATGCAGTCTGCCCTCAACCCACAAGCTGTGGGGCTGCAGCCACCAGGGCCCTTTGCAATTTTTACAAAGGAATGGTATGTGGGCTATGTGGGCTATGCTGATAGTAAAATGAAGAACTGGAGAATTAAGAGTCTTTCACACAGAAGAAAAACAAACAACAAGATATGTGCTTTTCAATCAGAAGGCTCCTCCTAAAACCAAGAACTATTTAGGATACTTTTAAAATTATGCTAGGGAATTCCAGTCAGGACAGCTTTGCAACTTCAAGTTCTGACACACCCCTGCTACCCCAAATGTGTGACAGGGATAGGTTTGGTTTTTAAGTGAGACAAAGAAGTCACAGTCAGACTCCAACACAAGACCTACATATCTGTGGACAATAAATGGAAGGGAAGCACAAACTGATGAGCAGAGCTAGAGCTGTGGCAAAGCAGTGGGCAAGGCTGGGAGAGAAAGATTGAAAGATTAGTGGAGAGATGAACCAAGGATCAGACATTCAGAGGATGTGGGGAGGGAGATGGTACAAAAGGTAAAACCAAAACTCATGACTAAATGATGAGATAGGCCAACAGTCACTGAGCTGGCCCAGCATGCGGAGGTTCTGTGACCTCTGGCAGGAAGTGGAAGCATGACAAAACTTGCAATTATGTTAGAAAAGCATATTGTTAAATATGTATGTTAAAATGTTAAGGGTAACCATTAAAAGGAGGGAAGTGTAATCTTCAGCTTCCAAACAGCAGATGAGTTAAAAGGGAAGTTTATCAGTCTATCAGACACAGGGAAGGAACAACATCAAAGAAGGTGGAAAGACTCAAAATAGGCAACAGAAAGCAACTGCAGCTCAGAAGTGCTCACAATGCAACTCACTATTAAAACACAGCGTGTGTGTGTGTTAAGAACATCTGTGCTAGTTACAAAAAGCATACCTGAAACAAAATTACACAGAAAGGCATAAAATGAGATGATAGAATAACATGTTTCATATAATATAAATGTAATATATAAATATATATTTATAATAAATGTTTTTTTTTCTATCACCTCTTTTTAAAACTGTCTATAATGATAGATAGATGATAGAGAAATAATCAGGCAAATATCTAACCAAGACAAAGCTGGTATATCAGTATTTGGATTATATAAATAGAAACTAAAGGGAAAAGCAAAAAGAAAGATCATTTGAAACCCAATATAATAGTGATTAGAACAACTGATCATGAAAACATAAAAATAATAAGTTTCTATACATCTAACAGCAGAGCCAAAGATATATAGATATAGATAAAGCAAAATTAAGAGAATGACAAAAAGAATTTGGCAAATATATTATCATGGTGGATGATATTAACAACCTCGAACAGAAACTGATAGACCAGCAGACCAAAGGTTAGTAAAGATATAGAAGATTTAAACAGCCAAGTTAAGAAACTTGATCTAATGAATATATGTAACCCAGCACCAGCACAGAATATACAATCTCTTCAAGTAAACATAGAATATTTATGGCAACAGAGCATGTGTTAGGTCACAGAGGAGGCTTCTACAAATCCAAAGAACTAAGCATCACATACGCCATGTTCTCCAACATTAAAGCAATTAAATTAGGGAGAAATAAAAAGATCCTCTTCAAAAGAAGAAGAATCACTGCTAGAATAGTAAGAACCAGAATTCTGAGAGATATACATTTAAATCCCATTCCAATACATGTCTGCTGAATGTCCTTGGCCTTGGAGTACATAATGAAGCAGGGCAAAGCCTAATCGAGTTCTGCCAAGAGAACGCACCAGTCATAGCAAACACTCTATTCCAACAACACAAGAGAAGACTCTACACATGGAAATCCCCAGATGGTCAATACCAAAATCAGACTGATTATATTCTTTGCAGCCAAAGATGTACAAGCTCCATGCAGTCAGCAAAAACAAGACCGAGAGCTGACTGTGGTTCAAATCATAAACTCCTTATTGCCAAATTCAGACTTAAATTGAAAAAATGGGGAAAACCACTAGGCCATTCAGGTATGACCTAATTCAAATCCCTTATGAATATACAGTGGAAGTGAGAAGTAGATTTAAGGGACTAGATCTGATAGACAGAGTGCCTGATGAACTATGAATGGAGGTTTGTTACACTGTACAGGAGGCAGCAATCAAGACCATCGACAAAAAGAAATGCAAAAAAAGCAAAATGGTTGCCTGAGGAGGCCTTACAAATAGCTGTGAAAAGAAGAGAATCAAAAAGCAAAGGAGAAAAGGAAAGATATACCCATTTGAATGCAGAGTTACAAAGAAGAGCAAGGAGAGATAAGAAAGCCTTCCTTAGTGATGAATGCAAAGAAATAGAGGAAAACAATAGAATGGGAAAGACTAGAGATCTCTTCAAGAAAATTAGAGACACCAAGGGAACATTTCATGCAAAGATGGGCTCAATAAAGGACAGAAATTGTATGGACCTAACAGAAGCAGAAGGTATTAAGAAGAGGTGGCAAGAACACACAGAAGAACTAAACAAAAAAGAACTTCACAACCCAGATAATCACAATGGTGTGATCACCCACACTCACCTAGAGCCAGACATCCTGGAATGCAAAGTCAAGTGGGCCCTAGGAAGCATCACTATGAACAAAGCTAGTGGAGGTGATGGAATTCCAGTTGAACTATTTCAAATCTTAAAGATGATGCTATGAAAGTGCTGCACTCAATATGCCAGCAAATTTGGAAAACTCAGCAGTGGCCTGGACTGGAAAAGGTAAATTTTGATTCCAAATCCGAAGAAAGACAATGCCAAAGAACGCTCAAACTACTGCACAACTGCACTCATCTCACAAGCTAGTAAAGTAATGCTCAAAATTCTCCAAGCCAGGCTTCAGCAATACGTGAACCATGAACTTCCAGATGTTCAAGCTGGTTTTAGAAAAGGCAGAGGAACCAGAGATCAAATTGCCAAGATCCGCTGGATCATCGAAAAAGCAAGAGAGTTCCAGAAAAACATCTATTTCTGTTTTATTGACTACGCCAAAGCCTTTGACTGTGTGGATCACCCGAAACTGTGGAAAATTCTGAAAGAGATGGGAATACCGTACCACCTGACCTGCCTCTTGAGAAACCCATATGCAGTTCAGGAAGCAACAGTTAGAACTGGACATGGAACAACAGACTGGTTCCAAATAGGTAAAGGAGTACATCAAGGCTGCATATTGTCACCCTGCTTATTTAACTTCTATGCAGAGTACATCATGAGAAACACTGGGCTGGAAGAAGCACAAGGAATCAAGATTGCTGGGAGAAATCTCAATAACCTCAGATATGCAGATGATACCACCCTTATGGCAGAAAGTGAAGAGGAACTAAAAAGCCTCTTGATGAAAGTGAAAGAGGAGAGTGAAAAAGTTGGCTTAAAGCTCAACATTCAGAAAACTAAGATCATGGCATCTGGTCCCATCACTTCATGGCAAATAGATGGGGAACCAGCGGGAACAGTGTCAGACTTTATTTTGGGGGGCTCCAAAATCACTGCAGATGGTGACTGCAGCCATGCTTACTCCTTGAAAGGAAAGTATGACCAACTTGACAGCATATTAAAAAGCAGAGACATTACTTTGTCAACAAAGGTCCGTCTAGTCAAGGCTATGGTTTTTCCAGTGGTCATGTATGGATGTGAGAGTTGTACTGTGAAGAAAGGTGAGCACTGAAGAGTTGACGCTTTTGAACTGTGGTGTTGGAGAAGACTCTTGAGAGTCCCTTGGACTGCAAGGAGATCCAACCAGTCCATTCTAAAGGAGATCAGTCCTGAGTGTTCATTGGAATGACTGATGTTGAAGTTGAAACTCTAATACTTTGGTGACCTGATGTGAACAGCTGACTCATTGGAAAAGACCCTGATGCTGGGAAAGATTGAGGGCAGGAGGAGAAGCGGATGACAGAGGATAAGATGGTTGGATGGCATCACTGACTCAATGGACATGAGTTTGGGTAAGCTCCAGGAGCTGGTGATGGACATAGAGGCCTGGCATGCTGAGGTTCATGGGGTCACAAAGAGTCGGACACAACTGAGCGGCTGAACTGAACTGAGTGTCCTTGAAATAAGGCACTTAACCTCTCTGGGCCCTGGTTTCTGCATATGTCATATGGACATAACAATACCTCTATTACAAAATTTTTGTGCAGATTAAATGAGAAAATATCTTAAAAATCACCTTGCTAAGTACCTGACAGAAAGTCAAATTCTAATTTTAGCCCTTTCACATAATATGTGTTCAATAAACATGGATTGAATTAATAGCTGCATAAATGAACAGCAAGTGGAGATAAATACACATTCTTTCACATGGAATTTGGGATAGAATTTAATTAATCAACAAGGTCCTATTTTAAGGAAACAAGAAAATACATGGTTCATTCTATGTTTTTTAATCATCCTCTGATTCGAAAAGCAGGAAAAGGTTTTGCCAGGACCTCTGGAAAATCTGATCCTGCATCCCGTTTGTCCCTCTCATGTTCATTTTTATGATCAGTTCAGATCATGAGGTCACTCTATCCAAAGAAAAAGAGGTTTCGCTTGTGAAAGAAGAGAGGCTTGGAGAACACCATCTGATAGCTTTCAGCCCACAGTGCCAAGAAGGGCAAGCCCGGGCACCAGTTTTCAGAGGAAACCCAACTAAATTCAATGAGCAAAAGACCATTAGATAGAAAAGAGAGTTTCCTGACAGTAAGGGCCGCCAGTCTACTACATCAGGCTGGGGTTTGCGTGATCTCCTTCCACGTTTCCCGTTTGCAGACGTCCTGAACCTGACACAGGCTGTGCCGCAAACTGAGATCCACCCACCTTGCGGCCATCACAGTTAAAGAGGTGTGTGCAGTGACGTGACGCAAAGACACGCTCCTCACTGTAATCCTCACGTTGGCGCTCTCAAGGTGAAAAGCCTCACGTTGCTTTCACAAAGTGAAAAAGGTGGCTTTTCACCTTGCATTGGGCCGGTTATTTGTTTGATTGTCGCTTTTCTATGGGTCTCAGAAGAGAGCTTTTCTGTTCCCTTCGTTTTTCCACTGGTGCCAAGAACTTGTAAATATATTTGCTAGACAGAGCATGGTATTTCCAAGGCTTTGCTCAAAGAAGAGAACTTCTCCAGATCTTAGAGAAAAAGAGGATTGATGATCAAGCTGACAAGGCCAGGATGGAAGGTCCAGGAATGT
The DNA here is from genome assembly GCA_006410635.1 of Cephalophus harveyi. Classification (NCBI taxonomy): domain Eukaryota; kingdom Metazoa; phylum Chordata; class Mammalia; order Artiodactyla; family Bovidae; genus Cephalophus; species Cephalophus harveyi. Next base: position 947,228 of record SJYT01026036.1, read on the forward strand.
CGCATTGCTATCAGGAAGACAGCTTGTGGTTCTTATGCTATGAATGATCCTTGAATTCAGATTCACCTGAAATGTACAATACCTTGGTTTTTCTCTCCCTGCTAAAAACATGAAACATTTTCAAAGCAACCAGAAAATATGAATTAATTAGTGAATAAATAATTGGACTAGCTAGGTCAGTATTTTAAAAGTTCCAGGTAGATTTAAAATGTTAAGGTAAAATTAATATAGACATATGCTTTTATCATCTTACTGTGGAGGTGATCTTGAGATCAACTATAGAACTAAAGAGAAAAATTGACATATTTTAAGTGTTTGTATGGTTAAAAACATCATATATAAGGTCAAAGACAACACACAGGAGAAAGTGCTTTAACATCTGGGGAAAAGTTCGTGTTTTTAATATATTAAAAAAATTATAGCCAAAAAATAAAAGTGAGAAATGGAAATGATCAGTTACTTCCCAAAAGAAGAAATACAAATGACTAATAAACAGACCTAAGAAAAATGCAACTTTAGTAGTAAACAAGAAAATGTACATTAAAAGAACAAAATACCATTTTATTATTGTTGTTGTTATTTTTTATTTTTCAGTTAGCACATTGGTAAAAATTCAAGCAAATGCCCAATGTTATTGAACCCATTGTTGACAAGAATGTGGGGAAATAAACACTCTCTTACCAAACTAATGAGATTTTTTTATGTGTTTTTTTCTATCCTTTCATTGAGTCTTTTAAAATTTTTATTTATTTTTAATTGAAGGATAATTGCTTTACAACATTGTGTTGGTTTCTACCAAACATCAACGTGAATCAACCATAGTTTTACCCATGTCCTCTCCTACTTGAATATCCTTCCCACCTCCCTCCCTGAAAATCTTTTCTTAAAGTATAGTTTTTAGGGGGTTAGGGGAGGGAGGGAGATGGAAGTTGACATAATACATTAAAATTTTTAAAACTGGTCACACTCTTTGATCAAAGAGCTTTTTTTCTAGGAATTTATTATAAGGAAATAATAACAGAAGAACATAGATGTGCTTTCAATCATCCAGGCTTGTTTATAATAACAATAAAACAAATACTCTGTATCATTCAATTAAGAAACTTTAAATAAATGTGAAACATAATACACAGAGAAGCACTTTTAATGATTAAAAATGAAGATGTGGAACTAAATATATTGACATGCCAAGATGTCTGCATTATATGAAGTGAAAAATACAAGTAAGCAATCTGTATAGCCTGATACATTTCCTCCAAACTTTAATCTAGATATGCATATACACACATGCATGCGTGCTTAGTCATGTCCTGCTCTTCATGACCCCATAGACTGTAGCCCACCAGGCTCCTCTGTCCATGGGATTTCCCAGGCAAGAATAATAGAATGGGTTACCATTTCCTTCTCCAGTGGACATTCCAAACCCAGGGATTGAACTTGTGCTGGACATTCCTAACACAAGTCTCTTGTGTCTCCTGCATTGGCAGGTGGATTCTTTACCTCTGCACCACCTGGCAAGTCCACCTACTAGTGTAGAATTATTGAAAAGACCTATTCTAAGAGAAAGGATATGAGGAAGTCACTCCCAAGTCCCCAACTCTCTCCGTCTCAGCTAGCTGGGGGTTGTTAGACACACAGGTGACAAGGCTGATAATCTGATAGAGTCAGAACTCAGACCTACCTGCACTCACTCGACTCCCCTACACCAACCATTCACTTTCTACTGTGACTAATACATAAAGAGGTAAACATATACTTATACTACTAGGCTTTCCAAGTCAACAGAGATGAAAGTGAACATGTTCAGTGATCTATAGCATGTACCTGATCCTGTGTGTATTTTTGTTACTTGTGGGACTTTAATTTTTATCTTGCAGAAGGTATACTTGTGGAACTACCAAACAAAGATATGTGCCTTCCAAAACCATAATAAAAGTGATCAGGAGTGAATCTGCAAAAAGGGCCAAATTTTCTTATAAAAATAAAAACAATCCAGTATGAATCTGCCTGAAGTTCTGAGAAACTTCAGAAACACGAAGCATGTAAATTTCTTTTAGAAACACTAACCAGAAATATTTTGCATATTGTGGCTTAGGTTTCAAAAGGGATTTTGACTCATGTTTAACATTTTTAAGAAACTAGTGCAACTTATTGATTGTTGGGGGAAAAACATCCTAGTCTGCCTCAAAAACCCAACCTTCTTCTATCAGTAGTGACCACAGCTCCTGGAACAGTGACCAGGACATGTGGTTTGACAAGCAAGTGTCTGTTTATATGAACAGAATAGTTAGTAAACCAGAAAATATAGACCATGCTTGTGCCGTTAATTTCATGTAATAAATGATATACTTGAATAATGTATGAATATATGAGATGGTTACTGTCCTTCAACTGTTACTGAGATGGTTACTGTCATTGCACATGAATAGTTTTCTAGAGGTTAACTAATTCATGTCTTCTTATTAATTCATGTCTTTGTATCAATTGCTTACTTAATTTATGTCAACTGTCTTCATCAAACCAGTTAACCTGACAAAATGATAGATTATCCTTTTATTTGTTCTTCTGTAAGACAGATATAAATTTTTTTTTCAGCCATAGGTATACATATATCCCCTCCCTTTTGAACCTCCTTCCTATGTCTCACCCCCTCCCACCCATCTAGATTAATACAAAGCCCCTGTTTGAGTTTCCTGAGCCATACGGCAATTTCCCGTTGGCTAGCTATTTTACATATGGTAATGTAAGTTTTCATGTTACTCTTTTCTGACAAAATGATAGATTACCCTTATATTTGCTCTTCTCTAAGACAAATATAAAATTATTTTTTAAATATCTTAAACCTACGAGATGAGAACTATTTTTAGAAGAAAATTGTATTAATTTATTGATTGTTGATGGGAAAAAATCATGATGATCTGCATAGTTAGAAATCATACACATGTTCTAGTGTAAAATAAGCATCATGGCCCATTTCTCCAAACAGGAGTGTATATTTGCAAAAGAACAGGAAAGCTCTGTCTAGATGTGAACTAGGAATCAATATCTAAAAGTGCCTACCTCATAAGGCTGTCCTGTGGGTTCAATGAGTTCATGTTTCTGATATGCTTAAAGCAGTGCCTGGCTCTTGGTAAATGCTGTATAAATGCCATTTGCAGTGCTGGCTTTTTAAGATAGAATTAACTTTTCAAAAGACTTTGGAAAAATCCCATCAGAGGTTTCAGCTAAAGTCTATTTTTTGATATAAGGTATTTTTTACTTTTCAAATGTAAACTCTGTGGATTAATCACCGTGAATTAAAACTCACAACCCATTTGTACTTATTTATGGCTTGTTTGGTTTTTTCTTGTAACCCTGTGGGTGATGGCCTGGAACCAAATCCTTGCCTAAACACGATCTGCTGTTCCCTCTTATTCTGGCCAATATGACCCGCCAGAACATGACAAATACGCATATATAGCTATGTTGTGTTCTTAAAAACTGACTCTGACAAACATGACAACTATCTGAAACCCTGAATACATAAAACATGCTAAATAAGTTTGGTTAATTACAATATATTTTCATTGTACTAAATGAACATTGATTCTCCCAGAGGATCTGAATAAAGTTCAATGGAAATGAGGGGAAAACAAGATATGTTTTTAGCTATTTAGGGAGCTGAGGTAGATGGGGCAACAGAGCAACATGTTTTGTGCTGGAGAAGAAATGTCTGAACCTGTCTGATAAATCCACCGGGTGTGGCCTTCCAGAAAAATCTATTCTATGAAGGCCTACATAGCTTTATGGGAAAGGATTCTTAAGAAAGGGACACTGAGACAACTTTGAGCTCACAGAAAAGCCTAGCATTGTATTACAAAGATGTGTCTCCAAACCTTAATCTGTGTCTGAATTTTATGTGGGTGTGCTGAGTGTGTGGGTGTGCTGAGTGTGTGGGTGTGGAGGGAAAGTCAAAAAATGTAAGCTCCACAAATGCCATTCCACCAAGTGTGCCAAGACTTTGAGACATAAGGCATGCTGCTTTGATACTGCCGTAACTAATTTAACCTAAGACGTCAGATCTTCTTCCCCTCCTCTCCACTGAATACCATCCAACTGAGTGTCTGTACCAGGAGGAGGGGCAGCTTCTGGGAGAAGCAGGGGAGGAACCAGGCGACAGCCTGGGATGCACAGGGTCAGCACAGTTAGCAGATCCTGACAGAGGGGTCCACAAGAAGTGGACATGGCCAGAGCATTGTCAAGGGATGAAGATCCCATCTCACCCAGAACAGCAATACCCAGTAGAGGAGTTCAACAGCAGACCTGAGCAGGCAGAAGAAAGAAGCAGCCAATTCAAGACAGGAAAATTGAAATCATTGATCATAAGAAGCAGGGGAAAAAAAAAGATGAAGAGGGACTTCCTTTGACGGTCAGTGGCTAAGACTCTGTACTCCCAATGCAGGGGGCCCAGGTTCAATCCCTGGCCAGGGAACTAGATCCCACATACAGCAACTAAGAGTTGCATGCTAAAACTAAAGATCCCACATGCTTTAACAAAAATTGAAAATCCCACATGCCAATATACAAATATAACAAAGAATAAAAAAAAAAAAAAGAATGAAGAAAAGCGAACACTCACATGTGCATGTGTGCTAAGTTGCTTCAGTAGTGTCCGACTCTGCAACCAGGCTCCTCTGTCCATGGGATTCTCCAGGCGAGAACACTAAAGTGGGATGCTATGCCTTCCTTCAGGAGATCTTCCCGACCCAGGAATTGAACCTGTGTCCCCTGAGACTTCTGCATTGTAGCCGGGGTCTTTAAGGCTGAGCCACAGGGGAAGCCCGAACACTCACATATAGTACACTAAATATACAATATAACCTCCTTTACATTTAAATATGTGCATACAAGTATTTTATGCAATGATAGAAGGTGAAGTCACTCAGTCGTGTCTGACTCTTTGCGACCCCGTGGACTGTAGCCTACCAGGCTCCTCCGTCCATGGGATTCTCCAGGCAAGAATACTGGAGTGGGTTGCCATTTCCTTCTCCAGGGGATCTTCCCGACCCAGGGATCGAACCCAGGTCTCCTGCATTGGAGGCAGCCGCTTTAACCTCTGAGCCACCAGGCTTTGAAAATAAATAGAACTTTTAAAAATAACATTGTCAAAGTCTTTTTCTTTTCTTTTTTTTTACAAAACGTGTTGGATAATCAATAACATTCCACAGATATATTCGTCCAGTGTCTATTATAGGTCATAAATACTGTGCTTGAGATGCAAAAGCGAACAGGACAAGAAGATCAAATTCCAGTAACTGGAACCAGCACAGCATCATGGGTGTATGAACTGGGCAGTTCAGAGCATTCAGTTTATTGTCCTGTGTTGCTCTATAGAAACTCTTAATAATTTTTGAGCAAGGGCCCTGCTTTCTTGTTTTGTACTGGGCCCTGCAAGTTATGTAGTCAGTTTTAAGGGGCACGTGGACAACAGATAAAGAGTCAGGCTGCTGAGACAGAGACACTCGGAGCCCATTCAAGCAGGACAAGTGCCTGATCCGGCCTTAGGGACAGGGCTGGGAGGCAGAGGGGAGCGCAGGATCAGTGACCATCTCCTGGACCTAGTCACGTTTGATGAACAGTAGGAATTAGCCTGAGCTTCGATAGGTTCTCCTTATTTTGAAAATTCATACGTTAGGTAGGTTTAGCATTTTTAAGGTAAAATATACATCTATGCACATATGCATAATGTTGCTGAGAAAAATTATCCACACCTTGAAATTAAGGCCTCAGGGTAATTCTAGAGCATTTCCGAAAAAGCCTAGGAAAGGGTCACTGGACTAAGTCTCTAGACCAGGGGTTGGAAACTTCTATAAAGGGCCAAACAATAAATCTTTTCAGCTTTGAAGACCCTGTGAAAGTCTTTGTCATAGCTATTCAATCTGCCACAGTAGTGCAAAACCAGCCATGCTGCTGCTGCTGCTGCTAAGTCGCTTCAGTCATGTCCGACTCTGTGCGGCCCCATAGACGGCAGCTCACCAGGCGCCCCCGTCCCTGGGATTCTCCAGGGAAGATTACTGGAGTGGGTTGCCATTTCCTTCTCCAATGCATGAAAGTGAAAAGTGAAATTGAGGCCGCTCAGTCATGTCTGACTCCTAGCGACCCCATAGACTGCAGCCTACCAGGCTCCTCCGTCCGTGGGATTTTCCAGGCAAGAGTACTGGAGTGGGGTGCCATAGGCTATGCTAAATGACTTCCCTGGTGGCTCAGATGGTAAAGCATCTGTCTACAATGCAGGAGACCTGGGTTCGATTGCTGGGTCGTGAAGATCCGCTGGAGACAGAAATGGCAATCCACTCCAGTACTATTGCCTGGAAAATCCCATGGACAGAGGAGCCTGGTAGGCTACAATCCATGGGGTCGCAAAGTCGGACACAACTGAGCGACTTCATTTACTTACTTACTTATGCTAAATGAAAGGGTGTGGCTGTGACCCTAGGTTACAGAGACTAAGCCCTGAAGGCAGGCCATTTGGCACCCTGATCCATGCTCTAGAGCACTTTGACTCTCATTTGCTATGATCAAGTCCTAGACTGGGTAAAGTTAGAAGTTAACTTTTAGACCCATCAACAATCATTACTGTCTGGCAGAGACCATAACCTCACAATGTGCTGTTGAGTGCCCTGCTGAGCATCCTGTCCCAGTGATCCTGTCCCAATCAGACATATGTAGAGATATGGAGAGAAAGAGAACGAAAGAAAAAAGATGGAGGGAGGGAGGGAGAAAGAAAGGAAAGAAGGAAGGAAGGAAGAAAAACAAAAGAAAGAAAGATCAGGATAGGTATCAGTTTCTCCTATCTGTCTTTGTAGCCACTTTGTCATCCTGCTGGTACCCTCATCGATTAGTCCAGTCTTTTATATATTCTTCTGTTCCCTCATCCAAGGGATCTTCCCAACTCAGAGATCTAATCCAGGTCTCCCACATGGCAGGCAGATTCTTTACCAGCTACCCACCAGGGAAGCCCAAGAATATTGGACTGGGTAGCCTATCCCTTCTCTAGCAGATCTTCCCAATCCAGGAATCGAACCAGCGTCTCCTGCATTGGAGGAAGATTCTTTACCAGCTGAGCTACCAGGGAAGCCCATACATATTCTTACTATATATTTTGATAGCCACTGTGCTTTTAACTTTTTAATATTGTACTTTGTCAACATATATGAAGAGAAGCCTAGTCCGATACAGAATGAAGAGTTTTTAATATGCAAATCTGCAAAATATGATTCCTGTTAAGTGACTGCACCTTGCCTCAGTCAGCCTGAATAAATTTGCTCCAGTATAGAAATATCAGAATCTATATGGCCACGCAAATCAGCTATGGGAAAGAGATCTGAAGAAGAATGTCTTTTTAACCAATACTAAGTGATCATCATTAGAATACTAACCAGGAGAGGAAGCTTTAGGTGTGAAAAGATCAAGACACTGGGTCCTCCCCATTACTGTCCCTGCTTTGTCCATCCCAACATCCCTCCTCTAAGCCAGGAACATGGAAGTAAAGATCTCCCAGCCTGTGTGCTGAATTCCTCCACATTCTCCCAACTTAGGAACCACAGAACACTTCCTCTTTAATTCCATGAAGATGTAGTTAGAATTCTTCAAAGTAAGGGTTTACTCTAAAACTAAAGGAAAGCAAAAACATAAAAGGAGATCACCCATAGGGGATGGCATCAGCCCAACCTCCTTTAGACTGTGGTCCACACCTCCTGGGTGACATGGCTCACATATAGATACAAAGTGTCAGGAGCAAAAGAAAATCCCATTGTGTGAATGGCTACACTGGGTCAGTTTACTAGCTCGTGTTTCGAATGAGTCTTTACTAGAAGAATAGAGTGGATTTAAAATTTAAAGATGGGCTTGATAAAGGACAGAAATGGTATGGACCTAACAGAAGCAGAAGATATTAAGAAGAGGTGGCAAGAATACACAGAAGAACTATACAAAAGAGATCTTCATGACCAAGATAATCACGATGGTGTGATCACTCACCTAGAGCCAGACATCCTGGAATGTGAAGTCAAGTGGGCCTTAGAAAGTATCACTACAAACAAAGCTAGTGGAGGTGATGGAATTCCAGTTGAGCCATTTCAAATCCTGAAAGATGATCCTGTGAAAGTGCTGTACTCAATATGCCAGCAAATTGGAAAACTCAGCAGTGGCCATAGGACTTGAAAAGGTCAGTTTTCATTACAGTCCCAAAGAAAGGCAATGCCAAAGACTGCTCAAACTACCACACAATTGCACTCATCTCACACGCTAGTAAAGTAATGCTCAAAATTCTCCAAGCCAGGCTTCAGCAATACGTGAACCGTGAACTTCCAGATGTTCAAGCTGGTTTTAGAAAAGGTGGAGGAACCAGAGATCAAATTGCCAACATCTGCTGGATCATCGAAAAAGGAAGAGAGTTCCAGAAAAACATCTATTTCTGCTTTATTGACTATGCCAAAGCCTTTGACTGTGTGGATCACAATAAACTGTGGAGAATTCTGAAAGAGATGGGAATACAGGACCATCTGACCTGCCTCCTGAGAAATCTGTATGCAGGTCAGGAAGCAACAGTTAGAACTGGACATGGAACAACAGACTGGTTCCAAATAGGAAAAGGAGTACGTCAAGGCTGTGTATTGTCACCCTGCTTATTTAACTTATATGCAGAGTACATCATGAGAAACGCTAGGCTGGAGGAAGCACAAACTGGAATCAAGATTGCCGGGAGAAATATCAATAACCTCAGATATGCAGATGACACCACCCTTATGGCAGAAAGAGAACAAGAACCAAAGAGCCTCTTAATGAAAGTGAAAGAGGAGAGTGAAAATGTTGGCTTAAAATTCAACATTCAGAAAACTAAGATCCTGTCAATTCTGAAAGAGATGGGAATACAGGACCATCTGACCTGCCTCCTGAGAAATCTGTATGCAGGTCAGGAAGCAACAGTTAGAACTGGACATGGAACAACAGACTGGTTCCAAATAGGAAAAGGAGTACGTCAAGGCTGTGTATTGTCACCCTGCTTATTTAACTTATATGCAGAGTACATCATGAGAAACGCTAGGCTGGAGGAAGCACAAACTGGAATCAAGATTGCCGGGAGAAATATCAATAACCTCAGATATGCAGATGACACCACCCTTATGGCAGAAAGTGAAGAGGAGTTAAAAGGCCTCTAGATGAAAGTGAAAGAGGAGAGTGAAAAAGTTGGCTTAAAGCTCAACATTCAGAAAACGAAGATCATGGCATCAGGTCCCATCACTTCATGGCAAATAGATGGAGAAACAGTGGAAACAGTTTTAAAGTCAGACTTTATTTGGGGGGGCTCCAAAATCACTGCAGATGGTGATTGCAGCCATGAAATTGAAGGACACTTACTCCTTTGAAGGAAAGTTATGACCAACCTAGATAGCACTTTCAAAAGCAGAGACATTACTTTGCTAACAAAGGTCTGTCTACTCAAGGCTGTGGTTTTTCCAGTGGTCATGTATGGATGTGAGAGCTGGACTGTGAAGAAAGCTGAGCACTGAAGAGTTGATACTTTTGAGCTGTGGTATTGGCGAAGACTCTTGAGAGTCCCTTGGACTGCAAGGAGATCCAACCAGTCCATCCTAAAGGAGATCAGTCCTGGGTGTTCACTGGAAGGACTGATGCTAAAGCTGAAACTCCAATAGTTTGGCCACCTCATGCAAAGAGCTGACTCATTGGAAAAGACTCTGATGCTGGGAGGGATTGAGGGCAGGAGGAGAGGGGACGACAGAGGATGAGATGGCTGGACGGCATCACCGACTCGATGGACATGAGTTTGAGTGAACTCCAGGAGTTGGTGATGGACAGGGAGGCCTGGCATGGTGCGATTCATGGGGTTGCAAAGAGTTGGACATGACTGAGCGTCTGAACTGAAATGAACTGAAAATCAGTATTCAGTGAAGCTAGGAGTATAAAGTACTTTGGAAATGGAAGCAGAGCCAAGAATATAGGGAACCTCTAGTGACAACTTCCCAAATTCCTTTCCATTACTCTTCAACAATTAGCCAACAAAAATATAGGAACTGCGTCACATTTGAACTCTATCAAAAGAGAGAAGTCTAATAGTAATTGAATTGGAAGGAAAGAATCTAAACAGTTGTTTGCAGCATATACACTAATTGCCTTCATTTTATTTTGTTTTCATAGCTTTCTGACATGATTGATTTTAACCAATAAGTAAACAAAAATAAATGAAAACAGAAGAGATTTTGTAAAAGGGACAGAAGCATATTTGCATTTACTGTCACACACTGTATTTCCTGTTTAGATTTAAGTCAGAAAAGACATGACCATAGCTCTTTCCCTTTAAATCTCCCTCCCTCAAAGTCATCTCAACCACAAAGTGAGGCTGTCCATTCTTTCTTATTTTGCTCCAGGTTTGTTACAATCCAGTTCACTGCCCTACTTAAAGTGCCTCTTGTCTGGTGTTTTTACAGGCTTATCTGCCAGTGTTCCTCTTGAGCTAATAGCACAATAATCAAGAATTTAGGATTAGTAACAAAAGACAGTTGAAAATGCAAAATTCCAGTTTCCTAAGGGGAGAAAATCTATATACACCTACCCTGATCATCTGTTAAAATGCTATTTGTCTTTGAAATAATTTCTTTTTTGAAAAAGTTTATAATATATAATGTATTAGAAAGCTGTACATTTAAAATGTATTTACATAACATATGTTTACATTATATACATATATATTATTTACACACACACACATATATGTGTGTGTGTATAATATAAAATTCAACCAACTACAGCACACCATTTGTTTCTCATTTTGAATACTATTGGAATGCAATTGGACTCGTTGGAAAAGACCCTGAGCCTGGGAAAGACTGAAGGCCGGAGGAGAAGGGGACGACAGAAGATGAGATAGTTGGATGGCATCACTGACTCAACAGACATGAGTTTGAGCAAGCTCTGGGAGTTGGTAATGGACAGGGAAGCCTGGTGTGCTGCAGTCTGAGTGGTCGCAAAGAGTCAGACATGACTGAGAGACTGAACTGAACTGACTGAATGCTAACCATTGCCCTCAGCCAATGAAGTTACATGACACATATCCTACTGACACTCTTGGCTATTGGTTGTTAGTAACCCATACTGTGAGATCTCTCTGCCAGTGAGCTCATGTGCTTGATATCCAGAGTTGTATGTATTTTATCCTATGTGTTGTTTACTTCCCTATCTTGTTTTCTTCCACTGATATGTATTCTGAGCAATTTGTATTCACTGTAGCTGAGAGAAATTGTGTGAGTCATCAAAGATTTGCAAAAACACAAATTTTATAGCAATTCCAAGAGTCTTCAAGAAAATGGTCAAGAAAATATTAGAAAAGAGGGTTTCAAGGCCCCTCAAGGTCTTTTCAAGACTTACCTAGCCCAAACAAGGTTTAACTTTTCCTGTAAAAGCAAATCCACAAAAGCTTGTAACAGATATGCATTCCCAAATCGGATATTCACAGTCCTGGATCAAAATAGGAGAAAGTTTTTCTGGCTGGGGAGTGTTAAAAAAAAAAAAAAAAAAAAAAGCGGCACAATTGCCAACTACAATTCTAATTTAAGAGACTGTGAGCATGAAATCACAGAATTTTCCCTTGATCAGCTCAGTCTGATTACCAAATCCTCCTGCTCTGTGCGTGTTGTGCTTTGTGATTGTAACCACACCACTGATGCAGATGGCCCTGGGTAATATCTTTCTGGCACCATGTGTGCACTGGGCTTGCTCACTGACTTAATCAACAATTGTGTTTTCTTAATTTTTTGAATTTAATTAAACTTGGATTTCAAAGCAGTGTTTCACTTTAGGTATTTGCACATGCTAGCAAACCACCAAAACTAGAAAAGCAAATATTACTTTTCCCCTTTCTGACTGCTTATTTAGCACCTTTTTCTTCTTGTACTAAGTATAATTAACACAGAAAAACATATATAAGTATTAAAAGCAGACCCCAAAAGCACTTAATAAAGAGCCAGTGTTATAATTTCCCAAAGCTTTCTTTTAAGATTGCCAGGAGAAATATCAACAATCTCAGATATACAGATGATACCACCATCCTAATGGCAGAAAGCAAAGGGAATTAAAGAGCCTCTTGATGAGACTGAGAGAGGAGATTGGAAAAGCTGGCTTGAAACTCAACATTAAAAAAAAAAGAAAAAAAAAAACTAAGATCATGGCATCCAGTCCCATCACTTCATGGCAAATAAAAGGGGGAAAAGTGGAAGCAGTGACAGATTTTATTTTCTTGGGCTCTAAAATCACTGAGGACAGTGATGGCAGCCATGAAATTAAAAGACACTTGCTCCTTGGAAGGAAATCTATAACAAACCTAGACAATATATGAAAAGGAAGTGACCTCACTTTGTTGACAAAGGTCTGTATAGTCAAAGCTTTGGTTTTTCCAGTAGTCATGTATGGATATGAGAGTTGGACCAAAAAGAAGGCTGAGCACAAAAGAACTGATATTTTTGAATTATAGTGTTGGAGAAGACTCTTGATAGTCCCTTTTACAGCAAGGAGAACAAACCAGTCAATCCTAAAGAAAATCAAGCCTGAATATTTATTGAAAGAATTGTTGCTGAAGCTGAAGCTCCAATACTTTGGCCACTTGACACAAAGAGCTGATTCACTGGAAAACACCCTGATGTTGGGAAAAATTGAAGGCAAAAGGAGAATGGAGAGGCAGAGGATGAGATGGCTAGATAGCATCACCAACTCAATGGACATGAACCTGAGCAAATTCCGAGAGATAGTAGAGAACAGAAGAGCCTGGCACGCTGCAGTCTATGGGGTCCCAAAAGTGGGACACAACTTAGCAACTGAACAACAACGACAATAAAAGTTTTCTCTATCCCTTTTTGATGATGAAAACAAAGCAATAAACACTTCTCATCTGTTTCTGGATGGGAGCAGATCAGCCAGCTCAGCTCTGCTATCAAAAGATTAACTAAGTGACCTGCTTATTCAGATAGTCTCTCAAAGCCATTGACAACTTCATCTTTGAAAAATCCTTTTCTCAGACTTGACTTTGAGGGTCCCCTCTGAAGCACTGGACAGTCTTGAATCTCCTTTTTCATACACTGGCCTGACCCTGCAGTTTTCTGGTTCCCTTTCAACATCTCCATCTGTTACCTCTGAGGTCTTCTTCACGAGATCCTCTTCTACCAGTAACTTATATCTAGACGCTTCCTGAAAGAGAATATGTTAATGGCCTGATCATTCACCTCTCACCCTGTATTCATATTGCCATGGGTCTTTGAAATCTTTCTCAGTGAAGGGGAATGAGTACATTTTCCTTATCCTCAACACTGGATCCAGGCATGTGATTTGTTTGGATAAATTGAAGGTTAATGGATATGACATGGGATCTTTGGGTGATGGACTTGCCCTCTGGTGCCTCACCCTTTGGCATGAGAAGAACACGCCCAGGCCAGCCCTGGTCCCAGGGGAGTGAACCTGCTGGTACCCACAGAAGGAGGAGAGACACTAGAAACAGAGCTTAGCCAGGGTCAACTGCCCACAGATCCATGGAGAATAAACAATTACTGCCTTAGTCACTGGGTATTAAGCTGGTTTGTTATGCAGCATTGTTGGGGGTATAGTTCACTGATAGGCTCCTTGAGGTTCTTTAGTTCTCCATTACCAAACTTTGCTTATTCCTGATGGTTTAGAGGCTAAGGTGACCTATTATCTGGTCATAATAAATGATAATAATTAAATAATAGAATACAATGGTAAATAATACACTTATTAATAAGCAAAAATCTTTTAAAATTAGGGCAGAAATAAATGCAAAAGAAACAAAAGAAACCATAGCAAAAATCAACAAAGCTAAAAGCTGGTTCTTTGAGAAGATAAATAAAATAGACAAACCATTAGCCAGACTCATCAAGAAACAAAGGGAGAAGAATCAAATCAACAAAATTAGAAATGAAAATAGAGAAATCACAACAGACAGCACAGAAATACAAAGGATCATAAGAGACTACTATCAGCAACTATATGCCAATAAAATGGACAACTTGGAAGAAATGGACAAATTCTTAGAAAAGTATAACTTTCCAAAACTGAACCAAGAAGAAATAGAAAATTTTAACAGACCCATCACAAGCACAGAAATTGAAACTGTAATCAGAAATCTTCCAAAAAAGAAAAGCCCAGGACTGGATGGCTTCACAGCTGAATTCTACCAAAAATTTAGAGAAGAGCTAACACCTATCCTACTCAAACTCTCCCAGAAAATTGCAGAGGAAGGTAAACTTCCAAACTCGTTCTATGAGGCCACCATCACCTTAATACCAAAACCAGACAAAGATGCCACAAAAAAAAAAAAAAAAAGAAAGAAAGAAAAGAAAACTACAGAATAATATCACTGGTGAACATAGATGCAAAAATCCTTAATAAAATTCTATCAAACAGAATCCAACAATATATTAAAAAGATCATACATCATGACCAAGTAGGCTTTATTCCAGGGATGCAAGGATTCTTCAATATCTACAAATTAGTCAGTGNAAAAAAAAAAAAAAAAGAAAGAAAGAAAAGAAAACTACAGAATAATATCACTGGTGAACATAGATGCAAAAATCCTTAATAAAATTCTATCAAACAGAATCCAACAATATATTAAAAAGATCATACATCATGACCAAGTAGGCTTTATTCCAGGGATGCAAGGATTCTTCAATATCTACAAATTAGTCAGTGTAATACACCACATTAACAAATTGAAAGATGAAACCCATAACTGATGAACATAGATGCAAAAATCCTTAACAAAATTCTAGCAATCAGAATCCAACAACACATTAAAAAGATCATACACCATGACCAAGTGGGCTTTATCCCAGGGATGCAAGGATTCTTCAATATCCGCAAATCAATCAATGTAATTCACCACATTAACAAATTGAAAAATAAAAGCCATATGATTATCTCAATAGATGCAGAGAAGGCCTTTGACAAAAAAAAAAAAAAAACCCTCCAGAAAGCAGGAATAGAAGAAACATACCTCAACATAATAAGAAACATACCTCAACATAATAATAATGTTTGCACAGCAAACATTATCCTCAATGGTGAAAAATTGAAAGCATTTCCCCAAAAGTCAG
The DNA here is from genome assembly GCA_006410635.1 of Cephalophus harveyi. NCBI lineage: Eukaryota > Metazoa > Chordata > Mammalia > Artiodactyla > Bovidae > Cephalophus > Cephalophus harveyi. The sequence goes on from SJYT01026036.1 coordinate 962,386, forward strand.
GAACAAGACAAGGGGGACCACTCTCACCACTACTATTCAACATAGTTTTGGAGGTTTTAGCCACAGCAATCAGAAGAAAAAGAAATAAAAGGAATTCAGATTGGAATAGAAGAAAACTCTCACTGTTTGCAGATGACATGATCCTCTACATAGAAAAACCTAAAGATTCCACCAGAAAATTACTAAAGCTGATCAATGAATATAGTAAAGTTGCAGGATATAAAATCAACACACAGAAATCCCTTGCATTCCTAGAGAAGGCCTTTGACAAAATTCAACATCCATTTATGATAAAAACTCTCCAGAAAGTAGGAATAGAAGGAACATACCTCAACATAATAAAAGCTATATATGACAAACCCACAGCAAACATTATCCTCAATGGTGAAAAACTGAAAGCATTTCCCCTAAAGTCAGGAACAAGACAAGGGTGCCCACTTTCACCGCTACTATTCAACATAGTTCTGGAAGTTTTGGCCACAGCAATCAGGGCAGAAAAAGAAATAAAAGGAATCCAAATTGGAAAAGAAGAAGTAAAACTCTCACTGTTTGCAGATGACATGATCCTCTACATAGAAAATCCTAAAGACTCCACCAGAAAATTATTAGAGCTAATCAATGAATATAGTAAAGTTGCAGGATATAAAATCAACACACAGAAATCCCTGGCATTCCTATACACTAATAAAGAGAAAGTAGAAAAAGAAATTAAGGAAACAATTCCATTCACCATTGCAACGAAAAGAATAAAATACTTAGGTATATATCTACCTAAAGAAACTAAAGACCTATATATGGAAAGCTATTGCCTTCTCCAAATGTACCCCTATACGAATCTAATTATTTTTCCATGTAATTACATATTTTATATTTCTCAATTTTTCCCTCTATCTTTAGTTCATCACCCCATATTCTTAATAAACTATGGTAGACAAAAGTAGGAGGGTAGCGCAGCCAGAAAAGGAGATAAATATACATGAAAGCAAAATCTATAGATTTAGAAAGGTCACTAACTAGATTTTCAGGCTATCCTTTTTATGAAATATAATAAGAATTGCAAAATGATATTAAAGAAATGGATTGTCACATTCAGTTCAGTTCAGTTCAGTCACTCAGTCATGTCCGACTCTTTGTGACTCCATGAATTGCAGCACCAACTCCGGAAGTTCACCCAAACTCATGTCCATCGAGTCGGCTATCCAGTTCTATCCAGCCATGTCATCCTCTGTCATCCCCTTCTCCTGCCCCCAATCCCTCCCACCATCAGGGTCTTTTCCAATGAGTCAAGTCGTCACATGAGGTGGCCAAAGTATTGGAGTTTCAGCTTCAGCATCAATCCTTCCAGTGAACACCTAGACTGTCACATTACTAGTTCTAAAATAAATATTATTTTAGGCTTAACTTTAACTATAATTACTTTTTGAGTGCTTTTTCTTTATCATGGAATTACCAATATATAAGCTGATAGGCTGAATTATAATTAAACAGCATAATGTCTGAAATATAAATCTAACTAGTGGGTTCTAAATAAATCTTTGTTTTTTATTTATACATCCTTTCAAGATAATAATTTAGTATTTATAACAGTTACTGACTATAAATAAAAATAAAGATAATTTTCTAGAGAGATATAATAGGCATTCAACTAGTTCAAAAGATGAGTAACTCACATATGCTTAAACCCTAGGCCACAGACTGAATCCGTTATAAGTACAAGGAAAAGAATTTGAATCCTAATTTGCAACACCTATTTTATACCATGTGAAGATATCCAGTTAATAGTTCAATAGCAATAATCTACAAGAATCTTCCACCCTATTTGAATAAAAAGAATGATTAAATTGAAACTACTTTTCTATTATTGCTAAGGTTGAGTGATCTCTGGTAGTGTGAGCGTAGACTAGCACTTTTCTGTTTTTCATAAAGAGAAAGTAGTCAAAAGGATCTGAGAGAAGTAGAAGATATTAAGAAGAGGTGGCACGAATACACAGAAGAACTGCACAAAAAAGATCTTCATGACCCAGATAATCACGATGGTGTGATCACTCACCTAGAGCCAGACATCCTGGAATGTGAAGTCAAATGGGCCTTAGGAAGCATCACTACAAACAAAGCTAGTGGAGGTGATGGAATTCCAGTTGAGTTATTTCAAATCCTGAAAGATGATGCTGTGAAAGTGCTACACTCAATATGCCAGCAAATCTGGAAAACTTAGGAGTGGCCACAGGACCGGAAAAGGTCAGTTTTCATTCCAATCCCAAAGAAAGACAATGCAAAAGAATGCTCAAACTACCACACAATTGCACTCATCTTACACCCTACTAAAGTAATGCTCAAAGTTTTCCAAGCCAAGCTTCAATGATGATACATGAACTGTGAACTTCCAGATGTTCAAGCTGGTTTTAGAAAAGGCAGAGAAACCAGATACCAAATTACCAACATCCACTGAATAATAAAAAAGCAAGAGAGTTCCTGAAAACCATCTATTTCTGCTTTATTGACTATCCCAAAGCCTTTGACTGTGTGGATCACAACAAATTGTGGAAAATTCTGAACAAGATGGAGTACTAGACCACCTCACCTGCCTCTTGAGAAATCTGTATGCAGGTCAGGATGCAACAGAACTGGAGATAGAACAACAAGCTGGTTTCAAATTGGGAAAGGAATACATCAAGGCAATATATTGTCATTCTGCTTATTTAACTTCTATGCAGAGTACATTATGAGAAACACTGGCCTGGATGAAGCACAAGCTGGAATCAAGATTGCCAGGAGAAATATCGATAATTTCAGATATGCAGATGACACCACCCTTATGGCAGAAAGTGAAGAAGAACTAAAGAGCCTCTTATGAAAGTGAAAGAGGAGAGTGAAAAAGTTGGCTTAAAGTTCAACATTCAGAAAATGAAGATCATGGCATCTGGTCCCATCACTTCATGGCAAATAGATGGGGAAACAGTGGAAACAGTGAGAGACTTTATTCTGGGGGGCTCGAAAATCACTGCAGATGGTGACTGCAGCCATGGAATTAAAAGACACTTTCTCCTTGGAAGAAAAGTTATGACCAACCTAAACATCATATTAAGAAGCAGAGACATTACTTTGCCAACAAAAGTCTGTCTAGTTAGGGCTATGGTTTTTCCTGTAGTCATGTATGCATGTGAGAATTGGACTATAAAGAAAGCTGAGCACTGAAGAACTGATGCATTTGAACTGTGGTGTTGGTGAAGACTCTTGAGAGTCTCTTGAACTGCAAGGAGATCCTACCAGTCCATCCTAAAGGAAATCAGTCCTGAATATTCATTGGAAGGACTGATGTTGAAGTTGAAACTCTAATACTTTGGCCACCTGATGTGAAGAACTGACTCATTTGACAAGACCCTGATGCTGGAAAAGATTGAGGTCAGGAAGAGAAGGGGATGACAGAGGATGAGATTATTGAGTGGCATAACTGGCTCGATGGACTGGACATGGAACAACAGACTGGTTCCAAATAGGAAAAGGAGTCCGTCAAGGCTGTATATTGTCACCCTGCTTATTTCACTTCTATGCAGAGTACATCATGAGAAACGCTGGACTGGAAGAAACACAAGCTGGAATCAAGATTGCCGGGAGAAATATCAATAACCTCAGATATGCAGATGACACCACCCTTATGGCAGAAAGTGAAGAGGAGCTA
>SJYT01026036.1:966440-981459 GCA_006410635.1 Cephalophus harveyi
AGAAGGGGACGACCGAGGATGAGATGGCTGGATGGCATCACAGACTCAATGGATGTGAGTCTGAGTGAACTCCGAGAGATGGTGATGCACAGGGAGGCCTGGTGTGCTGCGATTCATGGGGTCGCAAAGAGTCGGACACGACTGAGCGACTGAACTGAACTGAACTGAACTGAAACTCCAGGAATTGATGATAGGGAGGCCTGGCTTGCTGCAGTCCATGGGTTCACAAAGAGTCGGACATGACTGAGTGAATGAACTAAACTGAAACATTTAGCTCAATAGCAATTCAGAACACAATTATATTCATAATTGGTTTCAACTGCCAAATTATTATTAAGATGTCTATCTACCTTTTATCTATCTATAAAACAGAATTCTTTTAGTTTTAATAACTCTTACAAATTTATTCATGAAGGATTTTAACATGTAAATATGTCAAGATTAATATGAATTCACCTTCTCCTTCTAGTACAGAATTTCAAAAGCAAAAATGTATATTAAAGTGCTTAATAGAAAAACAAAGAACTTATTTTTACTCTTACCTTAGAGTCTAAATGAAATGTGGCAAGAAAACAAATAATTAAATGAATTAACTCAACCTCACTCTTAACAAAGAGCAGGTATTCTTATGCCATATATCCTTTGAGATTGTATTTTTACTTTGGAGAAAACATGAAAGAAGAGGTTGACAGAAAACAGTAAGTACTTTTTTCTCTCCAATAATATTTTATTTGATTTAATCTAGTTTTATTGCACAATGATATTTACGTTAAATCAGGTTGCTATGGAAATAAGAGATCAGGCATCTACTTGACATGACATTACCTGATTTATTCCCCTTAATTTAATAGGACATAGATTGAATTCACATGCAAGATGCTTAAGGAAATCAATCACTAGTTTTGTGGTTGGATTTCTGTATATGGCCCTTTTACTTGACAACAGTAATAAATTCATGTCATAGTAAGACTAGTCTAAGAATCATTCATACTATCCATTGTCCTTGATTAAGAAGTGAAGTGAAGTGAAGTTGCTCAGTCTTGTCCGAATTTTTGTGATCCCATGGACTGTAGCTTACAAGGCTCCTCTGTCCATGGAATCTTCCAGCAAGAGTACTGGAATGGGCTGCCATTTCCTTCTCCAGGGGATCTTCCTGACCCAGGGATTGAACCTGGGTCTCCTGCATTGCAGGCAAACACTTTACCACCTGAACCACCAGGGAAGCCTTTGATTAAGAAAGCATCTGTCAATGTATTTATACATGACTGTTCTGCACATTGTGCAAAATATTAAAATTTGTAACCAATAGATATATATTTTATCTTCACAGAGTTTACAATCTAGTAAAGAAAACAAAATAGCTGTATAGAAAAACACAACAACTATAGATTTTAAGTGTTCAAACTAATAAAATAGATAATAAAATATGGAAGCAGGAAATCTATCAGCTTGTGAGTAGGTGATTTTGGAGAAGTTTAAAATAGTTACACTTTTAATAGTTCACTCAATATACAGCTGAGAATGTTACGGTATAAATGATGTTTAACACTATGTTTGGCTTTCTGAAAGTATTTGAAACAAGTAATGTTCAAAACAATGGAATTTTACATACCAATTAAAAATAATGAATATTTTAAAATATTATACTATTATACTATTGAGATGATAAGGCTATAGAACACTTTATAAGTTAATTCTATCACTTCATACTCCACAAAAAGTGAAGCTCAAAAAGCTTTCACTTGCCCAAGGTGATGAAGTTAGTTAGCAACAAATATAAGAATACAAATTAAGTTCCTGGTTTTAAGACCAGGAACTTACTATTCTATATCTCTCTAGAATAGATTATGATGTCTACCATAAAATCTCAAATTCAGAATGTACTCAGGATACTGTAGAGCTTTGGGAAGCAAGAATGTAAGAACTATTTCTATCAGCCCACTTCCTACAGAGTAAAAAAAAAAAAAAAAAGTGATTTATTTGTTTTCAAAACCAGACAGAGATCTTATATTTAAAAGAAAAAAAATAGAAGAAAAAAGATGTCAGGCACATAGATGTGTATTATCTGTGCAAACGTACTCAGTTGCAAAGTCATATCCAACTCTGTGACCCAACAGACTGTAGCCTGACATGGAATTTCCCAAGGAAGATTACTGGAGTGGGTTGCCATTTCCTTCCCAGCCCAGACACTGAACTCATGCCTCCTGTGTCTTCTGCATTGGCAGGTGGATTCTTTACCCAGTAGCTACCTGTTTATTATCTGAATGGGCCTAATTCTACTGTTTTATGTACATCACATAAAAATTCACAAATTAAGGCAAAATGTGATTTGATGTAATATCTTCAATAATTGAAGTTTGAAAACAAACACAAAGAAGACTAGAACAAAAGCATTTTTAAAACTTGGGAGTCCAGGAATCTGTTGCTTCAGTTCAGTTTAGTTCAGTCACTCAGTCGTGTCCGACTCTTTGCGACCCCATGAATTGCAGCACGCCAGGCCTCCCTGTCCATCACCAACTCCCGGAGTTTCCAAACTCATTTCCATTGAGTCGGTAATGCCATTCAACCATCTCATCCTCTGTCGTCCCCTTCTCCTCCTGCCCTCAATCTTTCCCAGCATCAGGGTCTTTTCAAATAAGTCAGCTCTACGCATGAAGTGGCCAGAGTTTCAGCTTCAACATCAGTCCTTCCAATGAACATCCAGGACTGATCTCCTTTAGGATGGACTGGTTGGATCTCCTGTCAGTCCAAGGGACTCTCAAGAGTCTTCTCCACCATCACACTTTAAAGGCATCAATTCTTTGGCAGTCAGCTTTCTTTGTAGTCCAAATCTCACATCCATACATGACCACTGGAAAAACCATAGCCTTGACTAGACGGACCTTTCTTGACAAAGTAATGTCTCTGCTTTTTAATATGCTGTCTAGGTTTGACATAACTTTCCTTCCAAGGAGTAAGCGTCTTTTAATTTCATGGCTGCAGTCACCATCTGCAGTGATTTTGGAGCCCCCCCAAAATAAAGTTAGTCACGATTTCCACTGTTTCCTCATCTATTTGCCATGAAGTGATGGGACCAGATGCCATGATCTTCATTTTCTGAATGTTGAGCTTTAAGCCAACTTTTTCACTCTCCTCTTTCACTTTCATCAAGAGGCCTTTTAGCTCCTCTTCACTTTCTGCCATAAGGGTGGTGTCATCTCCATATCTGAGGTTATTGATATTTCTCCCGGCAATCTTGATTCCAGTTTGTGCTTCTTCCAGTCCAGCGTTTCTCATGATGTACTCCTGCATATAAGTTAAACAAGCAGGGTGACAATATACAGTCTTGACGTCCTCCTTTTCCTATTTGGAATCAGTCTGTTGTTCCATGTCCAGTTCTAACTGTTGCTTCCTGACCTGCATGCAGGTTTCTCAAGAGGCAGGTCAGATGGTCTGGTATTCCCATCTCTCTCAGAATTTTCCACAGTTTCATCTTGTAGGTCATTTTGTAACCACTGAGACAAGCTGTGCCATGCTCAGTCACTTCAGTTGTGCCCAATTCTTTGAAACCCTATAGACTGCAGCCTGCCAGGCTCCTCTGTCCATGGAATTTTCCAGGCAAGAATATGAGAGTGGGTTGCTACTTTCTACTGCAAGGGATTTTCCCAACAGGGATCGAACCCATTCTCCTCCATTAGCATGTGGATTCTTTATCACTGAGCCACCTGGGAAGCCACCACCACTTAAAACAAAACACATTAAGAAAAAAAGCATAGATGCTAAGCATATCAGATATCAGTTAGGAAGATTATGTATGAAAAATTGGAAGAAATTCAATGGAGATCTCAATATCACTTCTGAGATTATTTAGTACTTCATCATTTAATCCTTAAGAATAAAAAACCATTGTATTTAAATATGCTGTGTGAGATATATATGGACATTTTCATCCTGTGCTTTGGCATCTTATATTGAAAATTTTTATGTGGTTACATTTTTAACATGTTTTCTGATCTCAATATCACATATATCTTGCTTCTTAATTAACATTTTTAAGACTTGTTGGGGCAAATAATGTATTATTTAGTAGAATTTCTGTGAGGATTAACAATCCAAGGTTTTTCCCACCTCTGGGCTATTTTAAATGCTTTTCCTTTGTTTGGGAATGAACTCCAATAAATCTACTGCTTGCTTCATTCAGGTCTCTGCTTGAACTTTCACTAATCTGAGTTTCATTCCTTAACATACTATTTAAACTAATACCTGCCTCTCAATTTACATCTTCCTCTCTCTTAAACTACATAATCCTTCTTCATCAAAGGTCTTAGTACCTGAAATATTAATATGTTACTTTATCACCTGACTGTTGGCTTATATTTACTGGAACAGAAACTCTACAAGAAATGGGAATTTATTTTATTCACTATTTTATCCATAGTGCCTAGAAAAGAACATGACATAGAGCAGAAACTGTACAGATTTTTCATAAATCAAAAAAATACATATTTTTTACTAAGTTCCTCAAAATTTTATTAATGACTTAAAAAATACTAAGTGAATGTGATCATTTATTAAACACTAATCTCTTGAACCACATGTTTAGAAATAGGCCAGGCTATGTGCTATGCACTAATTATTTAATTCCCACAGCATTCTGTGAACTTTTCACACATGAAAAAAAATGAGATTCAGAGATATTAGGCCACCAGCTGAGTTAACATCACCAGTAACTGGCAGAACCTGGATTGAATTTGGCTTATCTAATTTGGAATTCCAGGCTCTTTTGGTAGATATCTCATGTAATAATTAAAAGCATCAGCTGGCTTTTATTTTTCCATTTCTGGATGTAATTGAACTTTTTTTCTGTCTCAGAAAAACAATAAATTCTAGGCTTTTCCCTCTAAGGAATGATGAAAGGATCTAAAAACAGTTGCAGAAACATAAGATGCTAGGGTTAATTATTGCTCTGGACCCTCCAAAATCTAATGTGCAGACACTTTTATGAGGATAATCTGCTTCAAAATATATCAGCCCCAAAATTCTAACTCTTTCCTGAGGCTTTCTGAATTACAAATTTTCTGAAGCTGAAATACAAGAAAGGGTGATTGTGAATCAGACACTCTACAAAATGCCCTTTTCCACATGTCATATTTTAGAAGCCTCTCCATATTTTAACCATTGCACTCTGGCCCTTTAATTACAAGACAGATCAGGAAGAAAAAATTAAATGAGCAAAATGACAAACTGATGTTAAAATCCATTCCTGAATTCACTCATAAATGAGGTTTGTGTCCATGCCCTAAAACACTTGGCCAACCCTTACAATATCACTCATTTTACTAAGTAGGTAAAATTTTTTTACAGTCAGAACACAGCAGGTGTGGTAAGAGAAGTAACAATTTTATTATACAGGGCTTACAGCAATGAAGGGTTTCCCTGATAGCTCAGTTGGTAAAGAATCTGCCTGCAATGCAGGAGACCCCAGTTCAATTCCTGGGTCTGGAAGATCCCCTGGAGAAGGGATAGGCTACCCACTCCGATGTTCTTGGTCTTGCCTTGCGGCTCAGCTGCTAAAGAATCCACCTGCAATGCAGGAAACCTCGGTTCGATCCCTGGGTTGGGAAGATTTCCTGGAGAAGGGAAAGGCTACCCACTCCAGTATTCTGGCCTGGAGAATTCCATGGACAGTCCATGGAGTTGCAAAGAGTCAGACATGATTGAGCGACTTTCACTTTCACTTTACAGCAGTGAAACCAATGTGTCTGGACACTTTGAGTATATCTTCCAATGCAAACAAAGGTGACTGACATGAGTTTGTTCAGTGTCTACTCTAGTTGAGCATGTAATGGGACATGTGGAGTACAAATACTTCCATTTGTTTCCCTAAGTCATCTGAAATTTCGATGTTTTCTTTCACATACTTTTGTCAAATAACTAAAGGATTAGGCAGAATTACTGAATCAATTTTAGACGATGTAAACTTTATTGTTTAATTAATCTCTCATTTTAAAACAATTCTACCTAATGAGAAAAATGCATATCTAACCAAAGGAATTTGCAGTTTATTCGTGATAGTCTCCTTCAGCTTAAATTAGAAGTATAACACAGTTCTCAATGCTTTACTTTCTTTTGATTCCATTTAGAATCAAATTCACAACTTTGTTTACTTATATTTTTATTAAAAAGTCTCAGACCTGGTTTCCCCACCTCCAGATTGTTTTGGCTTTTCAATTCAAAACAATTCATATAGGCAGATTAATAACCATAACACATTGCTTTAATTGTCACTCTTCTATTAATAATTCTTCAGTGATAGTTATCCCCTAAGATAAAATTCAAGTTCCACAACTTGTCATCCATAGGCCTCTGTTTGGCCTCAAACTGCTCTATCAGTAATAACTTCTACTACCCCTCATCTCTGTGCCTAATTCCCCTGTCTGAGTGGACCTCTCAACCCTCTAAACTTTTCAAGACTATTTTAATATTTATTTCTCCCACAATGCCTTAATTTACAATTAGATTTAAGTATTAAAGACATCTTACACATAGTTAGAAGTGATCTCTTATTTCTTTCCTCAAAACTCAGAGTTGGTCTGATGATAATAAAAAAGTGAAATATTTGAAACAAACAATTAGAAAGCAAAATTGTCAGAAACTAGCAACTGATTAGAACTGGTAAGAATTTGGGATAACATATAAATTTCTAACTAATTTAGTTTAGTAATACTAGTAACTGGCAACATATAGAATACAAAGAAAACCACAAGATGGAAGAGGGTAGAGTTGGGTAACAGAGATGCTGAGCTCAGTATGAGGGAAAACAGATTTGAAGAACCCACGTGAGCATTTAGATGCATCATTTTTAGCTCCAGAATAGGCCAGACTTAGAAATTACAGTTGGATAATTTAGCATAAATGTAGGGTTAACACTAACAGGGAATGAGAGCAATCAAAGAGGTACATATAGAGAGGAAAGACTATGGAAGACCATAAAGGTTATAAAAGCAAAATGAGAAACTCAAGAAAGAGACTAAGAATAAATAGTAGTTAGAAAAGAATGCCAAGGAAGATAAAGAAGTGAAACACCAAAAAAGCTAAAGAATAATAAGGCATTCATTAGGCAATATAGCTTATATTTATATTTATACCAAGATATAAAACCAAAAAGCATTTATTATATTTGTCCATAAACAGACCACAGTGTCTTTTTCAAGAGAAGCTTCTGTGGAGTGATATTATCAAGGCCACTAGAAGAGAAGTGATTGGTACCCAAGAAGTAAAGAACAGGGGTTTTCACTATTCTTTCAAGAAGTTCAGTTAAGAAGGAAAAGATATAGAATGTAAAAAAAAAAAAAAAAAAAGGAAAGGAAGATGGTTATATATTGCTATATTGTGTTACAGTGAACTTAGACATATTTATAGTCTTTGGGAAAGAAAAAAGGAAGAGATAAAGATTGGAGAGAAAGAGAAACAACATATATATCTAATATAAACCTGTATTTGTTTTAAAAAGTGCATGTATGCATGTATACATACATATATGTACATATACACGCATATTTTGTTGCTCTTCAGTTGCTAAATCATGTCCAACTCTTTGCAATCCCATGGAATGCATCACACCAGGCTTCCCTGTCTGCCGGTATATTCCAGAGTTTTCTCAGATTCATGTCTATTGAGTCAGTGATGTTATCTAGCCATTTCATCCTCTGCCATCCCCTTCTCCTTTTGCCTTCAATGTTCTTCAGCATCAGGGTCTTTTCCAATGAGGAGGCTCAGCATTGCGTGGCCAAAGTATTGGAGTTTCAGCTTCAGCAAGTCCTTCCAAAAAATATTCAGGATTGTTCTACTTTAGGATTAACTGGTTTGATCTCCTTGCTGTCTATGGGACTCTCAAGAGTCTTCTTGTTGTAGTTCAGTCACTCAGTCATGTCCAACTCTTTGCAACTCCATGGACAGCATGCCAGTCTTCTCTGTCCTTCACCATCTTGTAGAGCTTGCTAATATTCATGTCTGTTGAGTCAGTGATGGCATCCAACCTTCCTGCCCTCTGTTGTCCTCTTCTCCTCTCACCTTCAATCTTTCCCGGAGCCAGGGTCCTTTCTAATGAATCGGTTCTTTGCAACAGGTGGCCAAAATATTGGAGCTTCTGCTTCAACATCAGTCCTTCCAATGAATATTCAGAACTGATTTCCTTTAGGATGGACTGGTTGAATCTCCTTGCAGTCCAACAGACTCTCAAGAGTCTTCTCCAACACCACAATTCAAAAACGTCAATTCTTTAGCATTCAGCCTTTATGGTCCATCTCTCACATCCATACATGACTACTGGAAAAATCATAGCTTTGACTATATGGACCCTTGTCAGCAGAGTAATGTCTCTGCTTTTTAATATTCTGTCTAGGCTTGTCATAGTTTTTCTTCCAAGGAGCAAGTGTCTTTTAATTTCAAGGCTTCAGTCACCATCTGAAGTGATTTTAGAGTCCAAGAAAATAAAGTCACTCATTGTTTCCATAGTTTCCCCATCTATTTGCCATGAAGTGATAGGACCAGAGGCCATGATCTTAGTTTTTTAAATGTTGAGTTTTGACTATGTTATTCATTCTCATCTTTCTCCCTCATCAAGAGGCTCTTTAGTTCCTTTTCACTTTCTGCCATTAGAGTAGTATCATCTGCATATCTGAGATTGTTGATATTTCTCCCAGAAATCTTTTTTCCAACTTATGATTCATCCAATCCAGCATTTTGCATGATGAAAAGCAGAGACATTACTTTGCCAACTAAGGTCTGTCTAGTCAAGGCTATGGTTTTTCCTGTTCTGCTTTATTGACTATGCCAAAGCCTTTGACTGTGTGGATCACAATAAACTGTGGAAAATTCTGAAAAAGATGGGAATACCAGACCACCTAACCTGCCTCTTGAGAAATCTGTATGCAGGTCAGGAAGCAACAGTTAGAACTGGACATGGAACAACAGACTGGTTCCAAATAGGAAAAGGAGTCCGTCAAGGCTGTATATTGTCACCCTGCTTATTTAACTTCTATGCAGAGTACCTGTCTCTTATACACATCTATGATGGTTAAGTTCACAAAGCTACCAAAATATGATGCTGCAACAAGACTGGCACATAACCTTGGGGAGATAGTCTGGGAATAAAGCAAGGGGTTGGAGATGGCCACATAGCAGTCATAAGCCACGGCAGTCAACAGGTAACATTCAGTGCAGTTCATTCCAGCAGCAAAGAAGAATTGAGCTAGGCAGCTAGTGAAAGAGATGTGTTTGTCATCAGAGATGCAGGTCATCAGTATTTGGGGAGCATAGACAGAATACCAGAGATCCATGAGTGACAGACTTCCAGTGAAGAAATACATGGGTATATGGAGCCGAGAATCAGAACAGATCAGAAAAATCAGAGTGATGTTCCCTAAAAGACTGATGATATAAATGATGAGGAAGATGTAAAAGAGAACTCTCTGTAACCACAGGTCTGTCATAAATCCTAAAAGTATGAACTCCTTCACTGTGGTAAAATTTTTCTCATCCACTGATTTTGGGTTTCTATGGTTCCTTTCTGTAAATGGATTAATAAATATGTCATATTTAAGATATCAGTATGTCATCCACTCACCCCTGGTCACCTAATGTAAGACAAAGGAGGCAACAATACACAATGGAAAAAAAGATAGTCTCTTCTATAAGCAGTTCTGGGAAAACTGAACAGCAACATGGGGGAAAAATGAAATTAGAGCAATTTCTAACAGCATACACAAAAATAAACTCAGAATGGATTAAAGATTTAAGTGTAAGACCAGATAGTCTAAAACTCTTATAGGAAAATATAGGCAGAGCACTATCTGACATAGATCACAATAAGATTATTTTTGATCCATCTACTAGAGTAATGGAAATAAAAGCAAAAATAAACAAATGGGATCTAATTAAAATTAAAAGCTTCTGCACAACAAAGGAAACTATAAGCAAGGTGAAAAGACAGCCTTCTGAATGGGAGAAAACAATAGCAAATGAAGCACCTGACAAACAACTAATCTGAAAATATACAAGCAACTTATGCAGCTCAACTCCAGAAAAATAAACGACCCAATCAAAAAATGGGCCAAAGAACTAAACAGACATTTCTCCAAAGAAGACATATGGATGGCTAACAAACACATGAAAAGATGCTCAACATCACTCATTATCAGAGAAATACAAATCAAGACCACAATGAGGTACCATTTCACACCAGTCAGAATGGCTGCAATCCAAAAGTCTACAAGCAATAAATGCTGGAGAGAGTGTGAAGAAAAGGGAACCTCTTACACTGTTGGTGGGAATGCAAACTAGTACAGCCACTATGGAGAACAGTGTGGAGATTCCTTAAAAAACTGGAAATAGAACTGCCTTATGACCCAGCAATCACACTGCTGGGCATACACACTGAGGAAACCAGAATTGAAAGAGACACATTTACCCCAATGTTCATTGCAGCACTGTTTATAATAGCCAGGACATGGAAACAACCTAGATATCCATCAGTAGATGATGGATAAGAAAGTTGTGGTACATATACACAATGGAGTATTACTTAGCCATTAAAAAGAATTCATTTGAACCAATTCTAATGAGATGGATGAAACTGGAGCCTATTATACAGAATGAAGTAAGCCAGAAAGAAAAACACCAATACAGTATATTGACACATATATATGAAATTTAGAAATATGGTAATGATGACCTTGTATGCGAGACAGCAAAAGAGACAGATGTATAGAACGGACTTTAGGACTCTGAGGGAGAGGGAGAGGGTGGGATGATGTGGGAGAATGGCATCGAAACATGTATACTATCATGTAAGAAACGAAGTGCCAGCCTATGTTCAATACAAGATACAGGATGCTTGGGGCTGGTGCACAGGGATGATCCAGAGAGAGGATATGGAGTGGGAGGTGGGAGGGGGATTCAGGATTGGGAGCTCGTGTACACCCGTGGAAGATTCATGTCAATGTATGGCAATGCCAATACAGTATTGTAAAGTAAAATAAAGTAAAAATTAAATTAAAAAATAATAAAATCACAAAAAAGAAAAAAGAAAAGAAAACTAACTCAAGTCCTTTGGCCACTGATGAGTTTTCCAAATTTGCTGATATATTGAATATGGCACTTTAACAACATCATCTTTTTCAAGATTTGAAGTAGCTCAGCTGGAATTCCATCACCTCAACTAGCTTTCTTTTTAGTAATGCTTTCTAAGGCCCACTTGACTTCTACTCCAGGATGTCTGGCTCTAGATGTGGTTATCCAGCTCATTAAGACTTTTTTTTTTTAATAGTTCTGTGTATTTTGCCACCTCTTCTTAATCTCTTCTGCTTCTATTAAACTCCTTTCATTTCTTTCCTTTACCCTGCCCAACCTTGAATAAAATATTCCCTTGGTACCTCCAGTTTTCTTGAAGTAATCTCTAGTCTTTCCCATTCTATTGTTTTCCTCTATTTCTTTGCACTGTTTATCTAAGAAGGCTTTCTTTATCTCTCTTTGCTCATCTCTGGAACTCTACATTCAGTTGGGTATATCTTTCCCTTTCTCCCTTGCCTTTCACTTCTCTCAGCTATTTGTAAAGACTCCTCAGGCAACCACTTTGCCTTCTTGCATTTCTTTTTCTTTGTGATGGTTTTGGTCACTATGTTCTGTACAATGTTATGAGCCTCCATCTAGGTATTCTGCCTATTAGATCTAATCCCTTGCATCTATTTGTCGCCTCCACTGTTTAATCATAATGGATTTGGTTTAGGTCATATCTGAATTACCTAGTGATTTTCTCTACTTTCTTCAATTTAAGCCTGAATTTTGCAATAAGGAACTCATGAGGCGAGCCACAGTCATCTCTAAGTCTTGTTTTTGCTGACTGGATAGAGCTTCTCCATTTTTTAGCTGCAAAGAACATAATCAATCCAGTTCAGGATTAACCATCTGGTGATTTCCCTGTGTAGAGTTATCTCTTAGGCTGTTGGAAAACGTGTTTGCTATGACCAGCATGTTCTCTTGACAAAACTGTTAGCTTTTGTCTTGCTTCATTTTGTACTCCAAGGCCAAACTTGCCTGTTATTCTGGATATCTGCTGACTTCCTAGTTTTGCATTCCAATCCCCTATAATGAAAAGAACATATTTTTTGGTGTTAGTTCTATAGGTTTTATAGGTCTTCATAGAACCAGTCAACTTGAGCTTCTTCAGCATCAGTGATTGGGCATAGACTTGGATTACTGTGTTGTTGAATGGCTTTTCTTGGAAATAAACTGAGATCATTCTGTCATTTTTGAGGCTGCAACCAAGTACTACATTTCAAATGCTTTTACTGACTATGAGGGCTACTTCTCAGGGATCCTTGCCCATGGTAGTAGATTCAATGGTCACCTGAACTAGATTTGCCCAATTCTGTCCATTTTAGTTCACTGATTTATAAGATACTGATGTTCAATCTTGCCATCTCCTGCATGACCATGTCCAATTTACCTTGATCCATGGACCTAACATGCCAGATTCCCTACGCGATATTGTTCTTTAGGGCATTGGACTTTACTTTCACAACCAGACAAACCCACAATTGAACATCATTTCCACTTTATCCCAGCCATATCATTCTTTCTGAAGCTATCAGTAATTGTCCTCCACTCTTCCCCAGTAGCATACTACTAGACACCTTTCGACTTGAGGGCCTCATTTTCTAGTGTTGTATCTTTTTGCTTTTCCATAATGTTCAGATTTTATGGGTATACATTTATACAGCTATAGAAGGCAATGGCACCCCACTCCAGTACTCTTGCCTGGAAAATCCCATGGACAGAGGAGCCTGGTAGGCTGCAGTCCATGGGGTCACTAAGAGTCAGACACGACTGAGCAAGTTCACTTTCACTTTTCACTTTCATGCACTGGAGAAAGAAATGGCAACCCACTCCAGTATTTTTACCTGGAGAATCCCAGGGACGGGGGAGCCTGGCGGGCTGCCATCTATGGGGTCGCACAGAGTTGGACATGACTGAAGTGATTTAGCAGCAGCATGTTCTGATAAACTGTTGTTCAGTGGCCTAGTTGTGTTTGACTCTGTGTGACCCCACGGACTGTAGCATACTAGGCCTCCCTGTCCGTCACCATCTCCCAAACTATGCCCAAGTTCATTTCCATTGCATTGGTGATGACATCCAGCCATCTCATCCTCAGATGCCCTCTTCTCCTTCTGCCCTTGATCCTCCCCAGCATTAAGGACTTTTCCAATGAGTCAGTTGTTTGCATCAGGTGACCAAAATATTGGAGCTTCAGCTTCAACATCAGTCCTTCCAATGAGTATTCAGGGTTGATTTCCCCTAAGATTAACTGGTTTGATCTCATACATAGTTCCATATTTTATTTTGTTATTGCAAAGAAATAGTCCAGAAGGATGCATAACAAACTAAAGAGTTGTAATCTATGAAGCTAGAGGAAATTCTGGTGGGATGTTTATAAATTCTTCCTTTTTTCCTTGTTTCCTTCATTGTCATAAAAACAAACTAAAAATTTAGCAAGAATAAGATAACTGCTTTAGGATTAAGAAAAGAGGACAAATACCTTTGGAATTTTGAAAACATAAAGAAATCTAGACCTTAGTCCAGAGAGCTCCTCATTCAATGAAGTAAGTTCCTAACACCTATTGAAGAAAAAATATAATGTTCCATGGGGATGTATGGCCAGGGAAAGACAAAGAACTCCTGCTCATCTAGACAACTGGACATTAATCCAGAAAGAAGGAATCATGTCAATGCAATAACTATGTGGCACATTGGAATTTATGGAGTTAAATCAGTTTTTTTATGACTATAATTTTCTTAATGACATATGGTAAAATGAATCATGAAGCTGTTCATCATTCATTGAATGAATGAATGAATACATGAATGAAATGAAGATGGCACAAGTACTAATTTATTAATACTTATTACCACCATGCTTTTAGGCGTCACATTTCATTTGGTATTGGTTATTGTTGTTCAGTCACTAAGTCATGTCTGACTGTTTGCAACCTCGTGGATTGCAGCACATAAGGCTTCCTTGTCCTCCACTATTTCCCAGGATTTGCTCAGGTTCATATCCACTGACTGGGTGATGCCATCTAACAATATCATCCTCTGCTGACCTCTTCCCTTTTGCCTTCAGTCTTTCCCAGTATCAGGGTCTTTTCCATTGAGTTGGCTCTTCACATCAGGTGGCCGAAGTATTAAAGCTTCAGCTTTAGCATCAGCCCTTCAATGAATATTCAGGGTTGATTTCCTTTAGGCCTGACTGGTTTGATCTCCTTGCATTCCTAGGGACTCTCAAGAGTCTTCTCCAGCACCACAGTTAAAAAGTCCATGGGATTGCTAAGA
Organism: Cephalophus harveyi; assembly: GCA_006410635.1. Classification (NCBI taxonomy): domain Eukaryota; kingdom Metazoa; phylum Chordata; class Mammalia; order Artiodactyla; family Bovidae; genus Cephalophus; species Cephalophus harveyi. The sequence continues at coordinate 980,811 of SJYT01026036.1, forward strand.
TTCAGACACGACTAAGCGACATCACTTTCACCTTTCACTTTCATGCATTGGAGAAGGAAATGGCAACCCACTCCAGTGTTCTTGCCTGGAGAATCCCAGGTACTGGGGAGCCTGGTGGGCTGCCATCTATGGGGTCGCACAGAGTCAGACATGACTGAAGCGACTTAGCAGCAGCAGTAGCAAGGAAGTAGCATGTATAAATAGCAAGGAAGAAGGATCTATTACGGTAACTCTAAAGCAGGACATGCCTGACATTTTAGACCACAAAGTAGTAATGTTAATGTTTTATAATTCAGGATCCCATGAGAATCTATTCATTTGATCATTTAGGTCCTTTTACCAATACAATATTGTAAAGTAATTAACCTCCAATTAAAATAAATAAATTTATTAAAAAAAACTTTAAAACTTTTAAAAAAGGGTTTAACTAGCCTTATATTTTAAAAGAATATGTAACAGACTACTTGAGATTTTAATTTCCTTTTTAAGAGTTTAATATCACTAGCATAGATCTTTTTTTATTTTTATTATTTCTTTATTTTGCTTTACAATACTGTATTGGTTTTGCCATACATTGACATGAATCCACCATAGGTGTACATGAGTTCCCAATCCTGAACCCCCCTCCCACCTCCCACCCCATATCATC
>SJYT01026041.1:0-69953 GCA_006410635.1 Cephalophus harveyi
CTGTTTCTAATCTCTCTCTATATCTGTAACTAAGTTTTTTCCTAGGACGCCTACTCCGTCTCCCCTTCGAATTACCCTGGATCCACCGATGCTGGACCCCGGCAAACCAGATTGTTTTTAAAGGGGCCGCAGGTATCATCTGGACAGTCTAATACCGGCCCCACAGGCCAGCCCGGGCTGCGCGTCCATCCTATCCTGGCAGGCACGCAGACATCCTCCTCGGGGGTTAGCTTGCAGACCCTGCCCGCGCCGCCTCTCGGACAGTTCACAGCCTGACCACTAGGTGTCAGCATGGCTCTCTTAGGACGCGCGGTACCCGCCACCGCGCCCGCCTGGAAACCCTCTGGGGCAGCTTCACCTGCAACCAGAAGGATCCACAGGGAACCCGAGGTTTGTTTCCATTCCTGACGCCCCTCCACCCTCCTCACTCCCCAGCATCATTAGCCTCCTCTGCACTAGTCCCGCTCTCGCCAGCGTCTCTGGTTTGGTAGTTTCCTAAAGAGCAAGAAGCTGGATTTTTCTTCACAAACGCATCAGGGACTCCAGGGCCTACGGGGCACGGCCCCCCGCAGCGCGGAAAGGGGGGGGGGTGGGAAATATGCTTATAAGATGCGCTGCTGTGGTTCTCTGAGACCCCGAGCCGAGGGCGGAGGAGGGCCCTCAGGATCCACGCGGGTCCTTATATGCAAATCTCTGCAGAACCTTGACGTTCTACCCCCGGTCCCCAGCGCGCCTGTCGTTGAAGACAGTCTGGAGATGGAATTCCGGCTCGAGGTCTGTGCACACACACGCACGCTCTCCCAGTGCAGCTGCGGGTGGATTTCTGATCCCAGGTGACCCACTGGCCCCCCTCCCAGCTGAGGAGAGACCAGCGCGTTAGTTCTTCCTCTGTGTGCTTGCGAGCTAAGTTGCTTCAGTCGTGTCTGACTCGTGGCAACCCCATGGACCGTAGCCCGCCAGGCTCCTCCGTCCATGGGATTCTCCAGGCGAGAATCCTGGAATGGGTTGCCATTTCCTCCTCCAGGGGAGCTTCCGGACCCAGCGATGGAACCCAAGTCTTCTCCGCCTTCTGCATGGGCAGGTGGGTTCTTTACCACTGGGGCGACCTGAGAGGCCCACTTCTCACTGCAAGTCTTAACAAGTAAGCAGATTTGGTCGAAATCGTCTATAGCACAACGACAATTCTACATTACAGGATTTACAAATAGGAAATGAAAATGTTAAAATAGCGGTGTCTGAGCACTATCAGCGGCTGACTGCCTGCCCGCTGGTGCCCCTGCCCACTCCAGTAGGCCACGGGGGCGGCGGCTCTGGCAGCAGGCGAGGGCTGACCCCCGCCAGCCCAGCGGTCCTCTCACCTCCGGGGCCACGAAGTTGGCCGTGTAGCAGGGGGTCATAAGCAACCCGTTCTCGGCTCGCAGCTGCTTGGCAAACCCAAAGTCACAGATGCGGATGGATTCGGGGTTTCCAGACTCGTCCACGTACAGGATATTGCTCGGCTTTAGGTCCCGGTGAACGACCTGGAGAAGGAGGAGCCACGCCTAACTCGGGGGCGGAATGGAGCAGGGGCTAGAAGAGGCGGGGTGCCCTCGCGAGATAAGCGCTCATCTGGAGCCATGGACTCTGGGTGGGTCTGGCGGCAGGAAGCCATTGACTGGGATGCTATGAACTCTGCAGGCCCTTCCCCCTTCTCTCTGTCTTACACCGATGCTCAAAACCAAGGACCAACCAACTGCCCCAGCCCCTCGGATGGCGAGTGTCTGGATGAATAAATAAGTAGGCAGCTGTCCAGGATGAGGGGGGGCCCCTGGGGCCATCACTCGGGGTCGCCGCTGGTGGTCGGGAACTTGGATTTCTGAGGATACAGGCCGGCCATGTGTGGCCATGTTCCAGCTTGGGCAGGTGCCGGGCACCCCAGCGGGTGTGCAGACAAGGAGCCTCCGTCCTGTGCTCATGGCCAGGGGGCAGAAACCCAAGGCTGCATCTGTGCCTGGGGAGCGGCTGGGCGCTCTGAGCACCAGGGACAGAGCCAGCGGCACCTCAAAGCACAGAGGCTGCTCAGCTCTTCAGGGCACAAAGCGGCTTCTTCTGAAGGGGACAGAGGCCCGTTGTGAGAACGCGTGGCGTGCCCGCAACCTGCGTGGGGCCCAAGTGTCTCCATTGTCCTGCTCATGCCCAGACAGAGGATGGGGGAGGCAGATGAAAAACGGCCTTGGCAGGCGGCCTGCGAGGCCAGGAGACTCTAGACCCCGGTGCCAGCTCTCCTCTTGCAACAGAGGCCAGTCTGCCAAACCACCCTCTGAAGGGCCGCCCCTGGAGTCTGGCTGTCCTGGGAAGGGTTTACTAATCCTGGAACCAGCAACCGCCGAGTGGGCCTGGAGGAGTGCCCTGTTCAGAGAGCACATGTGTGCGGCTGGTGGAGGAACAGTGCAGGCCTACCAGGGGCTGCTGACCAGGCGGGCAATCTGAGGCTGGGGATGGGGGCGGGCCTGGAGGCACGGTGTTGGGAGGAAACCGGGTCTGCGTGCAGCTTTGGGCCAGACCCTCAACCCTTCTGTGCTCCAGTCCCCTCTCTGTGAAATGGGTCTGATCCAGAGCTTAGAATCGACCAGACGAGGACCTCAGAGCCGCACCAGGCCCCACTGAGGGCTGAGATCTTGGCTCTCACAGTTGTTTCATCACCGGCCTCCTGGGCGGTGGGGGCAGGACAGTGAGGAGCACCCCACCATCAAGTCCGAAGTAGGCTTTCGCTGTAATCGGTCCCAGTGAATTTGTCTCCTGACCAAGCTGCTGGATGCAGGCTGTGTGTGTCTGAAATCATGCAGGCCCATGAGGAACGGCTGGGGTTGGGGAGGAAGGCAGGGACGCCTGGTTCCCAAGTGCTGAGCCCGCGGCCTGGGGGAGCCGGCTTCCCCGCCTCCCGCGGCCCGCCCTGGGGGCACCTTACCCCTTGTGAGTGGAGGTAGTCCATGGTCTTGGTGATGGTGCACAGCACGGCGCTGGCCTCCCGCTCCGAGAAGTACCGCTGCCGCAGGATGCGGTCCAGCAGCTCGCCGCCGCGCATCAGCTCCGTCACCAGGTACACGAACTTCCCGTCGTCGTAGACCTGGTGGGCGAGAGCGCACCTGGTTCAGGGACCCCGCCGGGAGGCCGCGGGCACAGGGGCGCCATGCTGAGAGGGGCAGGGGCAGGCCAGCGGCGCCGGCTTGGGGCTGGGGGCTGGGCTTCCCTTTAAGCTTTGTTCACACAGGCCTGTCCTCAGAACTGAGCCAGCGTCAGGAAGGCCTCCTACGCCCCCCCTCACCCCCCCCCGGCGTTCACAGGGCCGTGGGGAGACCGAGGGGTGGGTCCTAGTATCTTGAGGTTCTGGGTTGACGACCCTGGGGTCACTCTGGGGTGGAGGGCAGGGGTGGAGAGGAGGCCAGCGCGCTCCCTGTTCTGACTCCCCGGCCGGGATGGACGCGGCCAGGAGCATCCCACTGGCTCCAGTGCGCCTGGTCACCCCCTCCCTGTCCTTTTTCCAGGGACAAGGGCCCCGCATCACTCAACACGGACAGAGGGAAGCTGGCCGGGGCCGTGGACCTGGAGCGTCAGAGCTGAAGCCCCGCTTCACGGGCTCCGCGCTCTCCACGACGGAGAGAGACAGCGCAGCCGGGTTAGCGTCCTCGCGGGTTCTCTCCTCTCCCCCCGGCACGCTCCGTTACGGGAATCCGGGAGGAGGTGGGGGGCCATCAATGGGACGTGATGAACGGCCGGGCAGGTCGGGCCCCCGGCTGCCCCCGAGGGTCCCGGGCAGCAGCGGCCTCGGGCTCCGGGGCACCAGGAAGGGCGGGTGAGCGGGCGGCAAGCCGGCTCCGCGCATCTACGGCGCTCCCGGGGGCGGGGCACAGACACAGCTCGGCGACAGCGGGGGCGCCGGAGCGCACTTACGTCTTTGAGGGTGATGATGTTGGGGTGCTGGCCGTACCGCAGGAGAATCTCGATCTCCTCCGAGGGGTCCCTTTTACTCTTGTCGATGATCTGAAACAGACAAGGTGTGTGACGTGCGGCGTCCAGCGGGCGCCCGCGGCTGGGACCCCTTCTGCTCCCTCCCCCTCCCCGTCTCCAGCTTGAGCTCAGCCAAGATAACCCGACACTGCCCAGAAATGCATGGCCATCCTTTCTTTCCTAGTGAGCAGCAGACTGACATTAAAAAGAAAAGGGCACTTGCCTCCAGACACTAAATTTTAAGCCGTTACACAGCTGGATGAAGAAGGGTGAGGTTGGGGAGCTCACAGGGCACCCCATAAGCAGAAGGTGGTTTTTACTACACGCATCAGGCTCTGGGAGGGGCAGGGCTGTGCACTCTCTATGTCCAAAGCGGGCCTCCAGCTGCTGTGTGTCTCTTGCTCGCCTCCTTGGGAGGCTACACACCAGGCACAAAGGGAGACCCAGCGTGGTTCTGACCACAGGCTCCTCCGGAGGCAGCTCCCTGCGCCCTGTTCCTGCTTTCTGCGGGGATGGAGCGGGGTGGGGAGGGGACCCCGAGCACACAGAGTTTACAGCACCTGGTGGGATTCGACCCTCAGAAGCAGTGCTCTTCCCTGCGTGTTAACCACAGGCTCCTCCGGAGGCAGCTCCCTGCGCCCTGTTCCTGCTTTCTGCGGGGATGGAGCGGGGTGGGGAGGGGACCCCGAGCACACAGAGTTTACAGCACCTGGTGGGATTCGACCCTCAGAAGCAGTGCTCTTCCCTGCGTGTTAGCTTCACCCAATTTCAAAACATTCACCACGGGGAGGACACGTATTTCAGAGGGAGGAAAACTCGCTTTCACTCCCCATCTCATCCAAGGCTCCAAGCAGAGCTCAGCATAAACTCACTCTCTTCTGCAGGTGAGCAAAATGCCCGGCGGGGTGGAGGAGGACCCAGAGTGATGCCCTGCCAGCCCCCACCCCGCTGCCCCTTCACCGCCGAGGAAGATGGTCGCGGCGTCTGTGCTTCTCCCTGGCTCAGTTTTAAACCCGCCGCCAGGCCCTGCTGACATCACACCGGACCGCGAGCCCCACGGCACACTGGGGCTCCGCGTCAAGTGAAACGTCACGCTTCCTTTCTTGACCCAGCGCCTTCCTCCTCTTGTTACTGAAGTTCTGGCTCGGACACCTGGGTGACTTCTGTTATTGAAGGAAGTCAACACACAGTGCGTCCGTCTAGAGGAGACGTCTTAAAGGCTCCTTTAGCAGCTGGTGGAGGGGAAGCCTTAACAAGAGGATGCTTAGCTGCCCGCGGTGTGGTCTTTATGCTGCGTGGGTCCCACGCTGGCCAGCGAGGTTCTAGGACCCTCTCTGCCCCAGCTGCCTGCCGGCCATTCAATTCCTGGGCTGTGACCCCTTTGCAACTTGAGAAGATTAAAATCATAAGTGGTGGTTTTTTTTAAAAGTTAATAGTATATTCCTTTTTTTTTTTATTGCAGTCCAAGGGACTCTCAAGAGTCTTCTTCAACACCACAGTTCAAAAGCATCAATTCTTCGGTGCTCAGCCTTCTTTATGGTCCAGCTGTCACATCCATACATGACCACTGGATAAACCACAGCTTTGACTAGACAGACAAATCACGATGGAACAGGACGCAGGATGAACAAGAGAGAAGAAACTTTTTTACCACACCGATGGCCCGGGACAGGGGGAGGGGAGCCGTCACGGGACCAGAGGCGGCGGCTGCATGGACAGGGCCCCCCAGGCCCGGGGGTGCTGCCCTCCTCCCTCCTGGGGTGTCTCCCCAGGTGGAACCGACCGGAAGCCAGGGGGCGGGCAGGGCACCATGGTGGGGTCCCTGGTGGGCCTGGAGCCGGGGAGTGGGCAATGCCTGGAAGGGGGTCCCGGGGAGCGAGGCGGCCTCAGGCTCCCGCAGCTGCCCCGCTGGCTGCTGCCCCCGCCCAGTTTGGGTGATGGGGGACCAGCACGCAGCGGCAAGTTCTGTTCAGACCCAGAGTCCTGATCCTGACTGTTGTCAGCGAGGGCTGGCTGCGTTGATCCACAGATGTTTGCCTGCGGTTGTTTGCAGAAAGCTCAGGAAGGACACGCAGAGGCGTGATTACTGGTCCCTGTGCCTGAGCGCAAAGCCCAGGCTTGTGGCAGATGACTCTCGGGGTCGAGAACACTGTTCCAAAGTGTCCAGGAAGGAGCTGCTTCTCCGTGGGGGTNTTGCAGAAAGCTCAGGAAGGACACGCAGAGGCGTGATTACTGGTCCCTGTGCCTGAGCGCAAAGCCCAGGCTTGTGGCAGATGACTCTCGGGGTCGAGAACACTGTTCCAAAGTGTCCAGGAAGGAGCTGCTTCTCCGTGGGGGTCAGTTTCTTGGGATGGTGATTGTGGGACTGGCTTCTCCTTCAAGCGAGCCCTGGTTAGTTGAGTCCCTTATTTTGAGAACAATGTTGCTTTACAGTCTTCCTTATGCAACAAAAGTGAGGGGAAAATTCTCAGTAAACAGGTCCACATGCAAGGCTTCCCTTCTCCCTGCGGACGCTCAGAGGGTGTGCACGGACCACAGGTGGGGAGGACCAGAGGCTGTCCTCTCCTGGCGCAGATGCCACCCAGCGGCCAGTGACCAGCGAGGCTGGCAAACCAGACTCCCCAGGCTGCTGCCTGAGCGGCCGCATGCTTCCACAGCCCACGGAGCGAGTCCAGCCCCAGCAAAGGGTGCAGAGGACAGGATTCTCCTTAGCAGGTGAGGCACACAGGGCGGTATCAGCACATCTTGTTCCTGCTGGCTGAAGGTGGGGACAAGACTGGTCCAGACGTTCCAGCGTCCACACGCTCGTTCCTCTTCCTTTTGGTCTCTGCATTTCCCCATCTTCCTCGTCCTCACCTCTGTCCAGCACGGGCTCCCCTCCCAGACCCTGACCAGCACAGGGCTTCGAGGTGCACAGACGGAGGGGAGAACGCCCAGGCCCGCCACACCCCCTCCCGGGGTGGGCTGTTTCCTCGGACTTGTCGAGAGGATTAATACCATATTTGAAACGAGACTAGCAGAGCGTGGAGTCCCTTGTAAAACTGAACAGATACCTTCTCTTGTTCAATTAACTTAAACAAATGACACAGAGAAAGGGCTCCAAGGTTTCCTGCCGGAAAAAATTACATTTCCATGCCAATCAGTTTTCCTTCTAAAAATAAGCTCTATTCATGCCAGCCATCTGTCTTAATTCCACTGCTTTTCTGGTTGACAAATTACACGCAGCATGAAGATGAGCCCAGAAACGCGGTGTCCCTGTCAGCAGTCTGCTGTGAATACAAATGGGGCGGAACGTCAGCCCAGCTTCAGCCCCAAGTGTGTCGGCCACTCTTCACGAGAATTACAAATCGCGAGACGCCGACTCCGGCACAGTTTCAAGGATGGCGCTTTATTTTTACCTGACTCTGGCTTCCCTGGTGGCTTAGAGGTTAAAGCGTCTGCCTCCAATGCGGGAGACCCAGGTTCGATCCCTGGGTCGGGAAGATCCCCTGGAGAAGGAAATGGCAATCCACTCCAGTATTCCTGCCTGGAGAATCCCATGGACAGAGAAGCCTAGTGGGTTACAGTCCACGGGGTCGCAAAGAGTCGGACACGACTGAGTGACTTCACCTTACTGCTATTTTAAGAACACAAGACTCTGCTCCTGAGAGGACACCCAGCTGTGCTCCCCTTCGGGACAGCGTGGCCACGGCTGCTGACGTCCACTCGGACCCGCGTGAGCCTCGCAGACACACAAGGAGGAAACAGGCGAGCGGCGCCTTGGGTGCGAGCAGCCTGTGTCTGTGTGTCTGCAGAGGAACCAGGCCACCCGGAGAGGCGGCAGCCACACAGGGCTCCCCTAGTTGTCGATTCCTCAGCGAGCTCCCCGTTTGGCTCTGGGCTCTGGTTCTGTGGTCAGTGAAGCCCTCCCTGGCTGGACTGTGAGCTTCCTGAGAACAGCTTTGCTTTTGCCTGGGGCCTAGCACTGTGTCTGCCTGGGAAAAAGAGTTAAGACAAAATTGTAAGAAATGAATGAAAGTGACTGGCTGCTGGACAGGGGTTCAGTAAGGACATGCGTGCAGAAGCAGATGCGATCTAGAGACAAGACGTGCTGGGTGGACCAGTCGTCCTGCCCACTCTGAGAATAAACAGGCCAAAGGAAGAGATGCAGCGACTCTGAATTTGAAGAAAAGCCCCTGAGTGCGGTCTCTCTCCCTCCCTCTCCGCCTTTCGGTCACACCACGTGGCTTGTGGAATCTTCGCTCCTTGACAAGGGGTTGCACCCAGGCCCCAAGAGTGAAAGCAGAGTCCCCGCCACTGGGCCACCAGGAAACTTCTGGGACTTTTCTCTCGCCATCCGTCCTTGCTACCACCGAGCATCACAACGGGGTGTGGACAGGAAACGAGCTGGGAAGCACGCTGGGTTCTAAGAGCCTTGAAATACGCACCGCAGGCCGGGAGGGCGGGGACCGGCGGGGACCACACTGTGCTCAGAGAGACTGACGCCCAGCACGGGGAGAAAAGAATTTCAGAAGCCCCTGCACGCTTACGAAGCATGTGAAATATGTTGAGTAAAACTGAAGTCCTCTTGTCGAGGCAGGACTTGGTTCTCCTCCCCCATTGGCTTGTCTGGACATAGGAACAGCATCGTCCGAGATCCCGTTAAACCCTCCCGAGGATGAGGAAAAATGAGACTCCTCATTGAGCCAAATCCTGAAACACATCAGACCGACATGCGGGGTGGTCCCACTGCAGCCGCAACCCCACCCACCCCGGGATGTAAAATCATGCGATATGTCCTTCCGTCAACCACTCCTCGACGCAGTCAAGACACTGGGCAGGCTGACAACCCCAGACCCGCGGAATGCACAGACTGAGTCTTCCTCCAATGTAAACACTCTGTGTTGTTTGAGGAACTCAAGATATATTTGTCACAAAGCCATAAATTCCCAGCCCCACTTAAACCAAGGACCTGTGATGCTTGGGGCTGGTGTCTCCGACAGGGCTGAGCGTGTCCTCGGGGTGCGAGGCGGTGGGCAGACGTCCTGCTGGACACAAGGATTATCTGTTCCCAGGAGTGGCTGGGGAGCTGGGGGTGGGGCAGAATGAGGCCACAGCATCGCAGCCATCGCTTCGGACAATCTTCTCGGAGCTCAGGAGATCACAGGGGCTGGAACAACTCCTCTATTCCACGGCCTGCTGCACAGGCTCCATCTGTCCCCAGAGGCTCCTTGAAGAGCAGGGAACATCACGTGCACCATCCTGGGATAAGCCAGGGTGCCCTGATCTCCATGACATCATCGGCTGGACCTGGGTCCTCAAGCGCCTCCCGGCCAACTGAGTGGGCAAGTGGTAGACAGACCAGCTCTCACCCTCGTGGAGGGAGAGCACACGAGTCATGCTTCTTGCAAAGATTAGATTACGACTTTAGCAGAAAGTTTTAGCTTTCATCCACACTTTTGTTATTGTTGTTCAATTGCTTGGTTATGTCCGACTCTTTGTGACCCCATGGACTGCAGCACACCAGGCTTCCCTATCCTTCACTAATTCCTGGAGTTTGCCCAAACTCATGTCCATTGAGCCAGTGATGCCATCCAACCATCTCATCCTCTGTCGTCCCCTTCTCCCACCTTCAATCTTTCTCAGCATCAGGGTCTTTTCAGATGAGTCGGTTCTTCAAATCAGGAGGCCAAAATATTGGAGCTTCAGCTTCAGCATCAGTCCTTCTAATGAATATTCGATTTCCTTTAGGATGGACTGGTTGGATCTCCCTGAAGTCCAAGGGACTCTCAAGAGTCTTTTCCAACACTACAGTTAGAAAGCATCAATTCTTTGGTGCTCAGCTTTCTTTATGGTCCAACTCTCACATCCACACATGACTACTGGAAAAACCATAGCTTTGACTATCCACATTTTACCAACCAAAAAATGTAAGAAACTGATATTTTGGATTTCCAGATCAAATATTGAATTTAGCAACAATTACAGAAGCAAAAGGCAGGATGGAGAGAGTGCCAAACTGGGTGGTAGACAGTTGTCACTGTTTACTGGGCCTGATGTTGAGGGTAAAACTGCCAGCTCTCTGCTGAAGCTTTTGCAAATGTTACAAAATTCTGCTTCTGTTTATCTCTTTGATTTAAGTTTGGTGACTGTAACTTCCTTCCTCATCCCTCCCCCCTTGCTCCCCTCCTTCCCCAGATGCACTGCCTATCTCCCAACTCTACATTTTCCAAAATACCGAGCACCCAAAGCTTTCGTCCCGATGTGTTTCAGGTGGAAAGTTACTAAAGGCGCTCAGTACCCACCTACTCGGTGACTGGAGAAGAACACACTCATGATTTGCGAAATAGCTTTTTAAGAAGTGACCTGCTATCAAGGGAAACGGAACTGCCCGCATCAGAGCCTGGGGAAAGGTGCGTGAGAGGGTGTTCACGAGGCCGGCGGTGCCCGCGGGGCCGGCAGCTGAGGACGCGTGCCGGGCGCCCGGCTCTTACCTTCACGGCGTACTCGGCGTCCGTGGCTTTGTGCACACAGCGCTTGCACACGGAGTAGGAGCCCACCCCGATGTCCTCCTTGATCTCGTAGCCGTCAGTGAAGTGGATGTTGTTCCCGTGTAGCTGCTGCAGAGACAGTGGCAGAGAGCGGGGTCAGGGGGCTCCAGCCTGCGCACGTGGGGACACCGAGGCCAGGAGGGCACAGAGGCTCAGACCACGGTCGCGGGGCTGGCTGGCGGTGGTTCCAGATCTCAACCCCAGCGTCCCCATCTTTCGGGTCAGGACCCTGGGTTGGCCGCCCCACCTGCTTCCCCCAAAGACCCCAGGGAGTGAGGATATGGAGGGAGGAGGTCAGACGCCCTGAGACTCAGGCGGCGGCTCTGGTGCTTGTGTCCAGAGCGGGCTCTGGATGCCAGTGTCTGATGGAAATCCCACCCCCGACGCCCCTCCCCATCCCCACCTGCAGCCTAAGGGTGTAGACAAAGTCACCCATTACGGTGACACAGCCGCAGCACGGTCGCGTTACACAAGCTGTGTTTCCCCAAAGGGCCTTGGGGAGAGAAACGTGGCCTTCCAAGACCATCCACTGCACCCAGACTCGGTTCTTAAAGGAAAAGTAGTCCTGATGCCTTGTGAGAGTCTCTACAAGCTCACCTTTACGCAGCGCAAACCTCCTTAGGAAAATGGCACTTTCACTGACCCCCCGAAACTACGTTTCATGATGGCAATTGGGACAGCCACCATGGTGGGCGCTCATGGCCCTGGGGAGGTGGGGGAGTGAACCAAGGGGCTCGACAGGATCCCCTGCACGCGGGGGACTGACTGGACGCGGGGGACCACCTGGAAGATGGGAGACCACCTGGACGCGGGGGAAAGCCTGGACACAGGGGACTACCTGGACGCAGGGGAACGCCTGGAAGATGGGGGACCACCTGGACGCTGTCTCTTATACACATCTCGGGGGTGGCAGGGCCGGTGTGAAAGCGGGCATAGATTGGAATATGCACCCAGTGACATCAAGCCACAAAGACCTAAAGCTGCAGTGAAAGCAAAGCTGCATGCAGTCTGTACAGGGAGTGCAGCGCCTCTCGTGAAGCAAGAACACAGATTATCTTCTCCTTCCAAATACGCCTCTCCCCGCGAATCCTACCGACTCACAGTTACCTTCTGCAGGTCATCACTGATTTCATGTCAATCTTACTTTAAATGAAAGGTGGGTTAGCGCTTTGGCATCTGTGCAGTTTGTGTGTTGTGTTATTTCCAAGTCTTACACGATCTCCTTTCCTCCCACTAGCCTCTGGGGCTGGCTGTGGACACAAAGGCGGACCTGAGTCTCACATCAGATGCCCACGAGAACTGCTCCGAGGTCTCAGAAAGCAGGGCGCGTCTGTCCACTGTGACGTGCCTGAGAGAACGCCGCGGTTCTTCCCCTTCAGCATCCTAGCCTGAGGCAGGTGCACGGGGAGGACACCCCACCAGATGAACCTGAGGCGGGGGGTCAGCGTCGTGCCCTCCCAGGTCAGACCCTCCTGGCAGGGGACCCCGGGCACTTGGTGGGGTTTGCCTCAGCGGGGGGCAGGGTCCAAGCCCAGGGACCAGATTCTTCCTGTTCAGTCGCCAGGTCGTGTCCGGCTCTTTGCGACCCCATGGACTGCAGCACGCCAGCCTCCCCTGTCCTCTGCTGCCTCCCAGAGTCACTGAGTCGCTACTCCATGTGGTCTCACTAATTCAGGACCTGAGTATAAAAATGCAGCTGAGAACAAGTGCAAAACCAGCAATTTTGTTTCCTGGGTGTACACCTGGGTAGGCTGGTTTCAGCATATTGGTATAAGGACATAGAACTGAAATTGCAGTTTAACTTAAATTGCAGTTGATGTGATGACAGAGTATTTACGATACAAAAGTAGGTATTTATAAGGCTGACATAAACTTAAAGCAAAACACAGTGATATTTCCAAGAATGTGAGAGCCGCTGAATGCTGTACTCTGAGCTTGGAGGCTGATGGTTCAGGACTGGCCCCGAGGCCCCTCAGAAGTGCCGCATCCGGACCCCAGCTCTGGGCAGAGAGGGGGTGTCCCGCCCTGCACGAAGCCTGTTCCTGGAGCACAGCCATCCAGCTCCCAGGACAGCAAGCAGAGGCTCTGCAGAGAAGGAAACCGCCCTCATCTCCAGACTCCAGCTGCCGGATTTGTCTGCCTGACACTCCTTTATGCTTTAGGCTGGTGTTCCCAATCTTGGCACGCCTGATCTTGTGGGGTTGAGTCTCTGGGGCACCGGGGGGCTGTCCTGTGTGGGATTCGGGGAAACACCCTGACCTCTGGGCACCACACGCCAGGAGCGACTCCTGCCCCGCGCGTGTTCCCCCCGGGGGCAGAAACGCCCCGGTGTGATGGCCTCGGGCAAATTCCGCGAATCCGCCCACAGCCCTTCTGTCTGGGGGACCGCGGTCTCCACCTGCGGCTCTGCACGCACAGGGGACGTTCCCGCCCCCTCCCTGGAGCCGCACAGAGGAAGCGCCTGGATGGTCTCCGAATGAAACCGACCCCGTTCGCGGTCCAAGAGTGCAGCGCGGGGTCTGCACACCGCGGTGGCCTGGAGAGGTGTCGCCCGAGTTCAACAGGGCGAGTGCGGAGCTGGGACCCACTCGCAGCCGAGTCGCTGAACCGCGTCCGGTCGAGAGCACGCCGAGAGGGCGGCTCCCCGGCTCCGCCAGCGAGTGTCAGGCCAGCAGAGCCCAGACGCGCCACCGCACGCTCCCGCGTGTTCCACCTGGAAACGCCGGGGGGAGCAGAACCGGGAGCCGCAGCGGGGCGGGCAGCTCTGGGCGCAGATGGGCCCCGCCTAACCGCTCTCTGCCGTGGGACTCCCGCCGGCTTTCGTCTCGGAAGGAAATCCAAACGGGCGTCTGCCCCCGATGGAGGAGCCGACGCTCGGTGAGCGGGTAGCCGAGGCCGCCGCGGTCCCGGGCGTGCGTCTCTCTGGAGGCGCCCCTCCTTCCTCGCCTAATCCGAGGAAGCTCCAGACGAGGAATCACGACCCACCAGGGGCTCGGGGACCATGAGGGCGGTCCCTGCGACGCCCACCTGCCCAGTCTGTCCAGGGAACCCCGAGGATCCGACTTCAGCTCGGACTCCCACCAGCTGCTGCAGCCACGGTTCCCGGCTTCGAGGCCCAAGACGCTGGGGCTGGAATCCCCAAAAGGCCAATCGTGGGGTCCAATCTGTGGGGACGGAGTTAGAAGCCAGTTGCTGACAAAGCTGAATTCAGTGTCTTTTGGTGAGAGCAGGACTCGGGGACGCTGGGGAAAAGACACCGTTGTCTTTGTCAGCGGGGGCTTATTTTCAGAAACCTCCCGAGTCGGCCTGCACTCTGGAAAGGCACCAGTGTCGGGCGCCCGCTGAACAACAGACGCGTTTCCCTGCGCTCAGCGGAAGCCTCGATTGTCTCTAGGACTGGTGCTGGCCACCCGACACAGTGTCTAAAGAGAGCCTGTGAGGAATGAGCCCCGCAGAAAGAATTTCAGAAGCCCCTGCACGCTTACGAAGCATGTGAAATATGTTGAGTAAAACTGAAGTCCTCTTGTCGAGGCAGGACTTGGTTCTCCTCTCCCCCATTGGCTTGTCTGGACATAGGAACAGCATCGTCCGAGATCCTGTTAAACCCTCCCGAGGATGAGGAAAAATGAGACTCCTCATTGAGCCAAATCCTGAAACACATCAGACCGACATGCGGGGTGGTCCCACTGCAGCCGCAACCCCACCCACCCGGGATGTAAAATCATGCGATATGTCCTTCCGTCAACCACTCCTCGACGCAGTCAAGACACTGGGCAGGCTGACAACCCCAGACCCACGGAATGCACAGACTGAGTCTTCCTCCAATGTAAACACTCTGTGTTGTTTGAGGAACTCAAGATATATTTGTCACAAAGCCATAAATTCCCAGCCCCACTTAAACCAAGGACCTGCGATGCTTGGGGCTGGTGTCTCCGACAGGGCTGAGCGTGTCCTCGGGGTGCGAGGCGGTGGGCAGACGTCCTGCTGGACACAAGGATTATCTGTTCCCAGGAGTGGCTGGGGAGCTGGGGGTGGGGCAGAATGAGGCCACAGCATCGCAGCCATCGCTTCGGACAATCTTCTCGGAGCTCAGGAGATCACGGGGCTGAAACAACTCCTCTATTCCACGGCCTGCTGCACAGGCTCCATCTGTCCCCAGAGGCTCCTTGAAGAGCAGGGAACATCACGTGCACCATCCTGGGATAAGCCAGGGTGCCCTGATCTCCATGACATCATCGGCTGGACCTGGGTCCTCAAGCGCCTCCCGGCCAACTGAGTGGGCAAGTGGTAGACAGACCAGCTCTCACCCTCGTGGAGGGAGAGCACACGAGTCATGCTTCTTGCAAAGATTAGATTACGACTTTAGCAGAAAGTTTTAGCTTTCATCCACACTTTTGTTATTGTTGTTCAATTGCTTGGTTATGTCCGACTCTTTGTGACCCCATGGACTGCAGCACACCAGGCTTCCCTATCCTTCACTAATTCCTGGAGTTTGCCCAAACTCATGTCCATTGAGCCAGTGATGCCATCCAACCATCTCATCCTCTGTCGTCCCCTTCTCCCACCTTCAATCTTTCTCAGCATCAGGGTCTTTTCAGATGAGTCGGTTCTTCAAATCAGGAGGCCAAAATATTGGAGCTTCAGCTTCAGCATCAGTCCTTCTAATGAATATTCGATTTCCTTTAGGATGGACTGGTTGGATCTCCCTGAAGTCCAAGGGACTCTCAAGAGTCTTTTCCAACACTACAGTTAGAAAGCATCAATTCTTTGGTGCTCAGCTTTCTTTATGGTCCAACTCTCACATCCACACATGACTACTGGAAAAACCATAGCTTTGACTATCCACATTTTACCAACCAAAAAATGTAAGAAACTGATATTTTGGATTTCCAGATCAAATATTGAATTTAGCAACAATTACAGAAGCAAAAGGCAGGATGGAGAGAGTGCCAAACTGGGTGGTAGACAGTTGTCACTGTTTACTGGGCCTGATGTTGAGGGTAAAACTGCCAGCTCTCTGCTGAAGCTTTTGCAAATGTTACAAAATTCTGCTTCTGTTTATCTCTTTGATTTAAGTTTGGTGACTGTAACTTCCTTCCTCATCCCTCCCCCCTTGCTCCCCTCCTTCCCCAGATGCACTGCCTATCTCCCAACTCTACATTTTCCAAAATACCGAGCACCCAAAGCTTTCGTCCCGATGTGTTTCAGGTGGAAAGTTACTAAAGGCGCTCAGTACCCACCTACTCGGTGACTGGAGAAGAACACACTCATGATTTGCGAAATAGCTTTTTAAGAAGTGACCTGCTATCAAGGGAAACGGAACTGCCCGCATCAGAGCCTGGGGAAAGGTGCGTGAGAGGGTGTTCGCGAGGCCGGCGGTGCCCGCGGGGCCGGCAGCTGAGGACGCGTGCCGGGCGCCCGGCTCTTACCTTCACGGCGTACTCGGCGTCCGTGGCTTTGTGCACACAGCGCTTGCACACGGAGTAGGAGCCCACCCCGATGTCCTCCTTGATCTCGTAGCCGTCAGTGAAGTGGATGTTGTTCCCGTGTAGCTGCTGCAGAGACAGCGGCAGAGAGCGGGGTCAGGGGGCTCCAGCCTGCGCACGTGGGGACACCGAGGCCAGGAGGGCACAGAGGCTCAGACCACGGTCGCGGGGCTGGCTGGCGGTGGTTCCAGATCTCAACCCCAGCGTCCCCATCTTTCGGGTCAGGACCCTGGGTTGGCCGCCCCACCTGCTTCCCCCAAAGACCCCAGGGAGTGAGGATATGGAGGGAGGAGGTCAGACGCCCTGAGACTCAGGCGGCGGCTCTGGTGCTTGTGTCCAGAGCGGGCTCTGGATGCCAGTGTCTGATGGAAATCCCACCCCCGACGCCCCTCCCCATCCCCACCTGCAGCCTAAGGGTGTAGACAAAGTCACCCATTACGGTGACACAGCCGCAGCACGGTCGCGTTACACAAGCTGTGTTTCCCCAAAGGGCCTTGGGGAGAGAAACGTGGCCTTCCAAGACCATCCACTGCACCCAGACTCGGTTCTTAAAGGAAAAGTAGTCCTGATGCCTTGTGAGAGTCTCTACAAGCTCACCTTTACGCAGCGCAAACCTCCTTAGGAAAATGGCACTTTCACTGACCCCCCGAAACTACGTTTCATGATGGCAATTGGGACAGCCACCATGGTGGGCGCTCATGGCCCTGGGGAGGTGGGGGAGTGAACCAAGGGGCTCGACAGGATCCCCTGCACGCGGGGGACTGACTGGACGCGGGGGACCACCTGGAAGATGGGAGACCACCTGGACGCGGGGGAAAGCCTGGACACAGGGGACTACCTGGACGCAGGGGAACGCCTGGAAGATGGGGGACCACCTGGACGTGGGGGACCGCCTGGACGTGGGGGACCGCCTGGAAGATGGGAGACCACCTGGACGCGGGGGAAAGCCTGGACGCAGGGGAACGCCTGGAAGATGGGGGACCTCCTGGACGTGGGGGACGCCTGGACGTGGGATGGACGTGGGGGAACGCCTGGATGTGGGGGACCGCCTGGAAGATGGGGGACCTCCTGGACGTGGGGGAACGCCTGGACGCGAGGACTGCCTGGACGCGGGGGGACGCCTGGACGCGGGGGGACGCCTGGACGCGGGGGAACGCCTGGATGCGGGGGACCGCCTGGAAGATGGGGGACCTCCTGGACGTGGGGGAACGCCTGGATGTGGGGGACCGCCTGGAAGATGGGGGACCTCCTGGACGTGGGGGAACGCCTGGACGCGAGGACTGCCTGGACGCGGGGGGACGCCTGGACGCGGGGGGACGCCTGGACGCGGGGGAACGCCTGGATGCGGGGGACCGCCTGGAAGATGGGGGACCTCCTGGACGTGGGGGAACGCCTGGATGTGGGGGACCGCCTGGAAGATGGGGGACCTCCTGGACGTGGGGGAACGCCTGGACGCGAGGACTGCCTGGACGCGGGGGGACGCCTGGACGCGGGGGGACGCCTGGACGCGGGGGAACGCCTGGATGCGGGGGACCGCCTGGAAGATGGGGGACCTCCTGGACGTGGGGGAACGCCTGGATGTGGGGGACCGCCTGGAAGATGGGGGACCACCTGGACGCGGGGGACCGCCTGGAAGATGGGGGACCGCCTGGACGTGGGGGACCACCTGGATGTGGGGGACCACCTGGAAGATGGCACGTTACCTGCACGATGGGGTGAACCGTGGCTTTGTGCAGATCTTGCTGTGAGGGCTCCTGGACCAGGCTGGAAGCTATGAAACTGAATCCTCTAAACAGATGATGGGCGTTGGCGCTGGGGGGGACGCCGGGTGAGTCTGCAGGTAACAACCAGAGAATCAGCCTTCCAGGGGAGCAAGACGAGGTGCAGAAACCCTGTGAGTGTGTGCATATGTGTGAGCTGTGTGTGTGCGAGTGTGCGTAGGTGTGAGGTGTGTGCACAGGGGTGTGTGTGTGTGTTAGATGAAGAGGTAAAACTGAGATCAGAGAGGCTGACCCATAGGAAACCACACTTTATTTTGTGGCTCAGCTGGTAAAGAATCCACCTGCAATGTGGGAGACTTGGGTTTGATCCCTGGGTTGGGAAGATCCCATGGAGAAGGGAACAGCCACCCACTCCAGTGTTCTGGAAAATTCCATGCACTATACAGTCCATGGGGTCACAAAGAGTCGGACGTGACTGAGCGATTTTCACTTTCACTACAGCAAAAATATTCAGAACAAAAACTTCAGGATGATCATTGATAATAACGTATTCGATATTCATTCTGAGCCACAGCGCTTTGACCTGCCCACTCCAGACAGAGCCCAGAGCCACGAGCAACCTCGGGGTGAGCTGTCACTGCGGGCAGGGCCTGGGAGGCCACACTCTGAGTGTCTCAGTTTAGCGGAACCGGGCACAGGGACGCAGGCCCAGCAGGGTGACCCTTCTGTCCCCGGAGCGCACGCAGGGCGCTCTGCTCCCGGACCCTCAGGGAGCCCTTCAGCGCTGACCCCACTAAGCTCTGTGCACGTGCTCGAAGCTTGACTGCTGCTGAGATGGGTCCCGTTCCAAGTTCACCATTAAGGAAAACAAAAGGATAAAAGACTGGCAGAGAGAAAAGATCTGCATTGTATATAACAGACAAAACTCTCTATTATGCAAAAAGCTTCCGGAGACCAGTGAGAAAGGGGGAAAGGCCCAGGAGAAAAATGGGGGAGGGCACGGAGGGCTCCTACCTGAGGAGGCGCTCGGTCCCTCTAACGGGGGCACGGTGACCGGGGCAACGCGCTGCCCGGCAAATCGGCAAAAGCTCACCAGGCGCGTGCGGGTTTGGTCAGGGCTGGCACTGCAGTGGTGGGTGGGAGCCCAAGTCGGCAGAATCCTTGCAAGGCTGACATGGAGTGTCTACATAAGCATAAATCCACCGGCCTTCTGAAGAGCAGCAGTGATACCCCTACCCCACAGAATTACTTTAAGGTGATCAGAAATAAATGTGGAAGACGTTGATCTTAGCAACATTTGTAACAGCAAAAAAACCATCCTGGTGACAAGCTGGATATTTATCATCAAGGAAACCACGCTGCATCCGTGTTGCGGAAGCGTTGCTGCACCCAACGAGGCTGCAGCCACGTCATCAGGACGCTTGGTCTGGGCGCAGGGAACGCTAGTGAGACGATGAGGCCCCGAACGAGACCCGGCTGTGTCAGCTGGCAAAACAGCTGGCCAAGCGGAAAGAGAGAAAATACGCTGTGGAACACACCCACCGGGAGAAAAATTCAAAAATACGTATCTTAACGCATTCTAAAGCGCGCTACAGCAAAGCCATAAGCAATATAAAATAATATAAAGTCCCGTCGTGCCCCGGGGGCTTCCACCTTGCAAGGCTGACATGGAGTGTCTACATAAGCATAAATCCACCGGCCTTCTGAAGAGCAGCAGTGATACCCCTACCCCACAGAATTACTTTAAGGTGATCAGAAATAAATGTGGAAGATGTTGGTCTTAGCAACATTTGTAACAGCAAAAAAACCATCCTGGTGACAAGCTGGATATTTATCATCAAGGAAACCACGCTGCATCCGTGTTGCGGAAGCGTTGCTGCACCCAACGAGGCTGCAGCCACGTCATCAGGACGCTTGGTCTGGGCGCAGGGAACGCTAGTGAGACGATGAGGCCCCGAACGAGACCCGGCTGTGTCAGCTGGCAAAACAGCTGGCCAAGCGGAAAGAGAGAAAATACGCTGTGGAACACACCCACCGGGAGAAAAATTCAAAAATACGTATCTTAACGCATTCTAAAGCGCGCTACAGCAAAGCCATAAGCAATATAAAACAATATAAAGCCCCGTCGTGCCCCGGGGGCTTCCCAGCTGTGCTGGTTGTAGGGAACCCGCCTGCCAGTGCAGGGGACACTAGAGGCCGGGTGTGGTCCCTGGGTCGGGAAGATCCCCTGGAGAAGGGGACGGCCACCCACTCCAGGATTCGTGCCTGGAGAATCCCGGGGACAGAGGAGCCCGGCGGGCTGCAGTCCATGGGGTCGCACAGAGTCGGACACGACTTGAGCACACCTTTTGACTTGGTTTGAATACTTCATTTTGACGTGGAAACAATATATAAACTAAGGCTTTCCTGGTGGAGCAGGGGGGTGGGTGGGGGTCAGCTGCTGCAGGAATGTGCATTTTCCTCCTGAGCATTTTATTTTGGGGGAAAGGCAATTGGGGTGCTCCTTCCATACCCAGGAGCCTAGCCATGAGCTGCGACCGGGCAGCCCACACGGCTCTTCCAGGGAGACCTTGGAGGGTGACAGGGGCTTCGCAGGCTTGGCCCACCCACTTTCAGCACCTCCGACCACGAGAATGTGGGTCTCAGCCCCTGACGTCTACCTGGCAAAGGGCTCCAGAGCCACCCGAGTGCCTGAGATCAAAGCTGACTGCGCTTGGAAGCAAGGTGCCAATGTGCTAGACTGGAGAAGCTTAATTAAAAGGCACAAGCCTCAGCTGTGTAGTTTCTAGAATTTGGAAATTATGCACCAAGATGGCAGAGGCAGCAAGCGCCTTCCAAAGAGGTTTTGTTCCCGGGCTGGTTTTGACTGTTTTTTCCCTGCAGAGAACTCTGGCTTTGGGGTTTGCCTGCTCTTAAAAACCCCCCAGGCGACGTGTCCTGGGCTAGGTCGGCACCAAGCACGGGGACCCAGCATCGGTTCAACCACTGTCAAGCCCAGAGGTGCAGGTTTGGATGGAAGAACTCGAGCCCACGCCAGGATCTAGGGTGCGCCACGTACAGGCTGAGGGCCGAACGGATACAGGCTCAGTTACAGCAACTGGGAGTCTGCCTGGGCAGGATGTAGCTTCCTGCGAATTTGAACTGATACACCTTCCTGGATAAATGGAGAAAGTCTGTGGATCAAGTAAGAAAGGACTTCAACCGTCAAAGCGGTGTGAAGCCCAGGGCCATGTTTTCTAACACCCAGGGTGCCTCTCCCTGCTCAGACCCAGGAGAGACCAGCTGAGGTTCACACGGACCTCACGGGAGGTTATCACAGCCAACACTGGTCCGTGTGGCTGGACATGACCACACGGTAGTGGCAGCCGTGACTTTTAACAGGCTTTACAATCAGCCAGGGGACACCGACTTCTAGCTCAGTACTAGGAGAAGGGCAAACATGTGAGTTGGATGAAAGGAAATTTAAAGCTGAGTACAGTCAACCTTCGTTGATCCTTGGAGTGATTTCTGACTTGTTGCAATGTTTGTTGTGCTTTTAAATCTTAGGCTGGTATCTCCCGTGGATCAGCAGACTCTGAAGGCCAGCTGGTGTGTCGTCAGGGAAAGTCCACCAGCTTTAGCATCAGCTTAAGCTAAAAATGAAAGACTTGAAGACTGCGACAAAAAATTCCGACGGTGCGTCCAAGTCTGACACAGGGCCTGGATTACCCGCTGCTCCAGGGTTACACTGCATCTGCTGCCCTTTCAGTCATGAACTCGAATCACGTGCTCAGAACAGTCTGGTCTCTTTTGAGTAGAGAGAGTTATTTTTCTATGTCTTGGCATTTCAATTACTGCCTCCTCAAAGGCAACTGTGTTGTGCAGTAAGTACAATTGATTGGAGAAATCCAAACAGTAAGGGGTAAAAAAAGCTATTTCTGGACAGCATTAAAATGCACTGTGCCTAATTATGTTTTCCGTTAGTTAATAATAAAATAAACTTGAATTCTCTGCACAAAAGATATATGATGTGCTTAAAAAAAGCCTGCTAGCAATACGGGCCAATTAGGTTGGGGTTTAAATTCTTCATGGAGGATACACAAAGCGTGCACAGGTGAATAATTCAGAGTTGACTGCGTTAGCATTTTCTTGCCAGGCAACACAAATCCAGTCTTTATTTCAGGATTTTAAACACAGTTCCCAATGATGGAAACCCTGGTGAAACCGTGCAGCTTTCCTTGAGGACCTGGAGGGGGTGAGGGTGCTCGTCACAGGCAGAGTTCTTTGCTGGAGTTAACCCTTTCTGGGTTCCGTGGCGTTTGGGTAAGCCACGGAGGGGGCAGACAGTGACCTGCTCAGGTGGGCACAGCCAGGATGGAATCCCCCTTCCTGCTCTGTCTTTCCAACCTCTGGGGCTAACGAGGCCCCTGAGTCTGTGAACTGGGTCCGTGCTGCCAAGTCAAGGACTGGCCGCCCCTCACCCAACACACAAGGGCTTCCCGAGGCCGCTGAGAGCTGCGTGAGCGCCCCACCGCCTTTCCCAGAGGACCCCCGGGGTCTCCAGCTCCTCCTGAGCAGCCGCGCGAATCTTGCAGCAGTGACTGGTCACCCTGACCGTGGCCGCAGGCCTCACGCGGGCTCTGGCCCTGAGGACGGTCTTGGTTTTATCTGGGGGCTGCAGGAGGACCTGGAAGAGACCAGTGTGTCTGTGCCTCGACTCCCTAACCAGCACCCGCTTCCTTCCAGGTCCTGGAGCCTCCACTGTGGGGATCTGCAGGCGCCTTCCAGGCCCAAGGACGCCCCCTTCCCACCTCTGTGTTTGCACACAGCTCACATCCGGAAAGGGCCCCACTGTGGAAAGCCAAGTGGATTCTTTGTTGTAACGTTATCCACTTGACATATCATATTTGACCGTCTATTTATTTCATGATTGTCTTTTTTAATCATAGGCAATTTCAGATTCAGGAACAGTGAGAGAGGAGCCGGAAATGGCCACCCACTCCAGTATTCCTGCCGGGGAACGCCCATGGACAGACGCAGCCTGGCGGACCACAGTCCACGGGGTCACAAGAGTCAGACACGACTGAACAACAATAGAGAGCAAAGCGTGAGAAGCCCCACGCACACAGCACGCAGCCCCAGGAGCTACCAGCAGGCTGAACGTGTCCCATCCAATCTCCAGAATAAGGCGCGCTCGGTCGCTCAGTCGTGTCTGACTCTTTGCCGCCCGGCAGACTGTGGCCTGCCAGGCTTTCTGGAGTGCCTGCCATTTCCTCCTCCAGGGGCTCTTCCTGACCCAGGGTTCAAACCTGTGTCTCCTGCATTGCAGACGGATTCTTTACCACTGAGCCACCTGAAGAGTGGGCACAATCTCCAGAAGGGGCTTGTCATGGTGTTTTTAGACCAAGCCACCGTGCCTTTACCATGATGAACGGACTGTGTCCCACAGAATTCCCACGCTGAAGGCCAGAGTGAGCGTACGGGAGAAGGGGTCTCGAGGGTGTAAGTGAGGTCGAAAGGGTGGGCTCTGATCAACAGACTGCTGTCTTCATCAGAGGAGGAGGACCCAGGGGCCTCTCTCTCTCTCTCCTCGGATACAGAGCGAGTCCACGTGAAGCCAGAGGGAAGGCAGCCGTCTGCAACCCAGGATGGGGCTCTCATGGGAAACTAAGATAAATTTCTGTAGTTGAAGCTGCCCAGTCTGCGGTATTTTGTTAAGGCCACCTGGGCAGACAAACACAATCACCATATTTTTACAAAGTTAATGCATGCTCAGTCACTCAGTGCCATCCAACTCTTGATTCTTTGAGACCCCATGGACTGTAGCCCACCAGGCTCCGCTGTCCATGGGATTTCCCAGGCAGAACACTGGAGTGGCTTGCCACTAATATCACAGAATGACAACTTTTAAAGGGAGCTGAGAGTTGGACTGTGAAGAAAGTTGAGCGCTGAAGACTTGATGCTTTTGAACTGTGGTGTTGGAGAAGACTCTTGAGTCCCTTGGACTGCAAGGAGGTCCAACCAGTCCATTCTAAAGGAAATCAGTACTGGGTGTTCATTGGAAGGACTGATGCTGAAGCTGAAACTCCAATACTTTGACTACCTCATGCGAAGAACTGACTCCTTAGAAAAGCCCCTGATGCTGGGAAAGATTGGGGGCAGGAGGAGAAGGGGACGACAGAGGATGAGATGGTTGGATGGCATCACCGACTCGATGGACATGAGTTTGAGTAGACTCTGGGAGTTGGTGATGGACAGGGAGGCCTGGCATGCTGTGATTCATGAGGTTGCAAAGAGTCAACACGACTGAGCGATTGAACTGAACTGAACTGACCAGTTCTGATAGAATTTGGTAGACCTTAGGAGTAATTCAAGATGCATCGTGGAAGCTAAACTCACGAGTCCATCTGCTGTGCTGAGCTACAGGAGCTGACGCAACTTTTCAAACAGCTGTTTGGCTTTTTTGCATGAATAAGATCAACAGTTCACGCATGCACTTACAGACTTAGCTGACAGCCTCCCTCTTCCCATAAAACCGCTAACTAAATGAGACTTTCATTGCCTCGAGCTTCTTTTCTCGAACTTTGCAGGGTGAGTCCCTGGAATCGGCAACTCAGGCCCAGACGGAGCAGGAGGAGCAGCAGCGCCAGGGAGACCCGCAGGCAGGCGCCGCTGGGGCGGCTGGGAGGCGGCTCCATCCCGGACGAGCAGAGAAACGAGAACAGACCTGAGGGTGACTTCCCCTGGAGGCGCCCTGAACGTGGGGCTCTCTGACTCCGGGGCGCCTGGCCATACCTGGCCGGGCTAGAAGACCCCCCGTGGGAAAGCAGCCCAGGCCACCCCACCCCTGCCCGCACACACCTGTGGGTGTCCTCGCC
Organism: Cephalophus harveyi; assembly: GCA_006410635.1. NCBI lineage: Eukaryota > Metazoa > Chordata > Mammalia > Artiodactyla > Bovidae > Cephalophus > Cephalophus harveyi. The sequence continues at coordinate 24,582 of SJYT01026041.1, forward strand.
GTGAACTCGGGGTCAAAGTGGAAGGTGTCCTCTGGCCTGCCCACCGCTGGCTTGAAGGGCGGCTTGATCTCCTTCCTGTACAGCTTCTGCAGGGAGGGCAGGACGGAGCGGGGGCTGAGGGCTGGCAGGGGGAGGCAAGGGAGGGGTCGCCCATGCCCCCTCCGCATTCTGCCAGGGCCCCCGGCCCCGTGCCCAGCTCTGACACGTGCAGGAGCACCCCGAGAACGTTACGCTGAGGACACCACACAGCCGCCTCGTCTATACGCGGATGTCGAAGCCGCGGCTCCAGGGAAAAGGCTCTGGGGGCATCTGAACACTCTGATTTTAGCGTGACAGTCTCGACCATTTCTGCGCAGTAGAATCTGCTTCAGGTAGCATCTGACAGGTCAGTCACATCCGCCCGCCCGGTACCAGCAGGGAGAGCCCTGCTCCCACCGTCGCCCCGTCCCCAGGACTGGGAGCCAGCAGCTCCGAGGCCGCCAGTTGCCGGGGACACCGACCCCATCCGCACCCCCTCACCCACACCGCAGGGTCTTTGCACCTCCTGGGGCGCCTATTTGGGCCGCTCCCAGATTCAGGCCTCCAGACCCCCCTGTTCAAGTCCAGGGGCTGAGTTGGGCTTTGCGGTTGATATACATGTTTTTGCACTCTTGAACAGACCCGCGGAGCGCCTGTCAGAGAGCCGGCCACTTCTGGGGTCTGACTCAGTCTCACGGTGACTGCCTTGGACAGGGTTCAAGGGCACACCCTCATGTACATTGTTCCAAGCCTGACTCCTCGCTGATTGCTTTTAAGGAGCAACACAAGGACGTTCAGAGCCGGGCAGGACATGACGGATGATGCTGAGGTGTGGGGGGAGGTAGGGAGAGGTTGGAGGGCGGCCCTAGGGCCCGGGATGCCCGTCTGAGGAGGGAGGTGGGCACCAGACCGGCACGGCCTGGTGATGGCAGGTGTGGGCCAGGGGTTCCACCCAGGCGGATTTGGGAATGGGAGGCCTAGGTTCAGTCAGCTCGCCCTGGGAACAGGCAGCAGCTGGCGTCAATCGTGGGGAGCCGTGCACCCCGCAGCAGGGTATGGGAGCCAGGAGGAGTGTCTGGCTGCAATCAGTCAGCTCGCGTTCTCCCCAGCCTGCCTCACCGGCGGGCCCCCAGGCCCCGGCTGGGAGCACGGGGCCCTTCCTGGGGCTCTGGGGTCACCAGGCCTGGACTCAGGGCCCCAGACGGGTGGCTCTGCAAACGGATGCGCAGCCTGTCTGGATCTGCTTCCAGTCTCTCAAGGACTCGAGAAAGCAGATTTTATCACCAGTCTTACAGACGAGAAAACTGGAGCTATAATAGGTTAGGTACGACCCCCTCCAGGGTCAAGGGGGACGAAGGCACAGGCGGGGGTAGGCCTGGGCCTCCAGACTCTTCCCGCCTCAGCGGAGGCCCGCTGGAGCACACCCTGCAGAAGGCGCCGTCCGCACAGACGCACTGACTGCTGGGCTCCCTCTCGGGTTCGGAGCGGCCTTGGCCGCGCGTGCACACGTGGAGCTGGGGTGTGCACTCGCGGGCCCTCGGAGGAGAAGTGAGCTAATCCAGCCTCTCATTACTTGGTCGTTTCCAGCCCTGGATGAAGAGATTTCATTAGGAACCGAGTTGCCCTTTCCAGAAACGGAAAGACGCTGCTTTCTGTGCTGACGCACCGGCGCGCGCACGCGCGCGCGTGTGTGTACCTCCCTGATGCAGGCGCTGGTCAGGGGAAATCAAATACGCAGGGTGAGCTCCGCGCTCTGGTTAAAACACGCGCCGTTGCCAAGCCTGCCGGCTGCCCAGCCTGGCTGCCCCCGCCACGGCTGCTCTCCCTGACCTCGGAGGAGAAGTGAGCTAATCCAGCCTCTCATTACTTGGTCGTTTCCAGCCCTGGATGAAGAGATTTCATTAGGAACTGAGTTACCCTTTCCAGAAATGGAAAGACGCTGCTTTCTGTGCTGACGCACCGGCGCGCGCACGCACGCGCGTGTGTGTACTTCCCTGATGCAGGCGCTGGTCAGGGGAAATCAAATACGCAGGGTGAGCTCCGCGCTCTGGTTAAAACACGCGCCGTTACCAAGCCTGCCGGCTGCCCAGCCTGGCTGCCCCCGCCACGGCTGCTCTCCCTGGGGTGCTTGCGCTGGGCCAGTCACCAAATATTTGTCCCCCTGCTGCTTCCTGGAGGACGGGGAGGAGGGCGGGGGGGGGGCCTCCAGCAGAGCCCACTCTCCCACTTCCACGATGGGGGGGCATTTGTTTACACAAGAGATTTCCACGAAAGAGAACCACACGCGTGGTGGCCAGGGGCAGGAGGGGTTTCCCGTGGCTGAAACGGGTGAGGGGGTTAAAGGCACGGATCTCCAGTTTACAATGGATAAGTTCTGGGGAGGTTCTGTACCGCATACTGACTATAGCTCAGAAGACTGGGGCCTGTTTGGAAGTTGCTGAAAGAGGAGATCCTGAGAGTTCTCATCCGAAGGAAAAAGCTTACAACTACGTGTGGCAACAGATTTCAACTAGACATTGTGGTGATCACGTCACAACACGTACAAAGAGCGAACTGTGATGTCGTAATGCTGAAACTAATACACGTCAACTGTATCTCCGCAAACACACACACACACAGAAGGGGTCGTCATGTCATCCGAAGGAGAGCTCTTGCACCTGGAGGCTGAAGCCCAACCATTTTGGCTCCTCCCCTCACTCAACACCCAGGCCAAGTCTTCACCTGCCTCCACTGGGAGCCAGGAGGTGGTCCTGGCCGGGAGGGTGACTCTTTGGGAGGAGACGCAGACCCCCACTGGCAAGTCCTCATGTATAAGGAGGCTCGTCACCATCAGATGGTCCCCCAGCAGTGAGCTGTTGCGGCTTCGTCCGCGTGGAGAGCAGCGCGTATTTTAAATGGAAACATCGAGTGATAACTCGGGGATCCAGAGAGGACGCGGCCCCCGGGGGTCCCCGCTCCAGGACGGTGCTTGGCTCACACTTGCCCTGCTCTGCCCGGGGCAGAATGCCAACTCCAGCGCCCACCGCTCAGGTCCCAGAAGCGGGTCTGCCGCCTGTGCCCCCCGGGCTTCACGCGGCAGTGTGAGCAAGCGTTGTTCCCGTGAACTTTCCGAATGGCCTCTGTAAGCCTGTGCGTCAGCTGCGGAGAGCCCGACTGACCCGAGACATAGCGTGGGAGAAAGCTCCCTGAGGCTTGCTGGGGGGGGCAGCAGGAAGTCCCCCCAAGACCCCTCTTCCCCCGACACTGGGACCTGCAGAGACGGAGCCTGTCAGTGAAATATGCCCCAGACCCCCCGTCTCGGGGGCTTGGTGCAGCCTCATCCTGGTTTCAAGAGGGCAGCAAAAAGCCTCAAAGCCACCGGGGGGTTTGGTCATCCTGCCCTTCTGAGGCACCTGGTGTTTGCTGCAGTCTTAAATGTCTTCCTGTCACTGGATCAACATTTCGGAAAGAGCTTTGTTGTCGTTTAGTCGCCGAGTCGTGTCTGACTCTTTGCGACCCCTAGGACTGTAGCCCGCCAGGCTCCTCTGTCCATGGAATGCCCCAGGCAAGAACACCGGAGTGGGGAGCCACTGCCTACTCCAGGGCATCGTCCCGACCCAGGGACCAAGCCTGAGTCTCCTGCATTTGCAGGCGGATTCTTTACCACTGAGCCTCCAGGGAGGCCGGGAGGGCACTAGTAAGTGTTCTTCTTATTCGTCTTCTCTTTCCCTCTGTCCAGACCTTGGAGTGGGTTTGAAGATTTAGAGAAAAGGGGAACTTGCTCCTCACTCTGTCACATCCACTGCTGAGCGCAGGGTCAGACGGAGAGTGGACGGGCATACCATTTTGTGGAGGCCTTTGAGCTTCCTAATTCTGACCTGGACGCCCCTCGCTGAACCTCTGGGACAATTCACTCCACACTGACGGAAAGAGAGTGGGGTCTCAAGACCAGGTTCACCAGGCATCGCTCTCAGTCTCAGCGCTTGTCCCGGGATCTTGAGATGACACGAGCTGTATCAATGATGGAACTGGTTTCACATCATATACGCAGGCTGGGGTGCTCCGAGCAGGTGCATCTGAATTCTATTTATACCTAAAAGGTGACTAGGGAAGGACAGAGGGAGCGAAACAAAAATAGCAACTCGATAATGGAAGGGAAAACGGATCGCAGCTCGGGGTCACAGACAGAACATCTGTTTTCTGCAGGCACTTGTGGCTCCAGGCATTTCAACATTAACACGCTCCAGTTAGGCACAGGGCACTGTGACAGATGCTTCCTCAAAGAGCAGAAACGACGCAGACAGGACGGGAGGGGAACAGGAAGCAGCCCAACGGCTCCAGCGCGCTGTGGGCGGGTCTGGGGTGTCTGGTCCACGTGGCGCACAGCTCTGCTTCCGTGACAGACCCCACCCGGAGAGTTCCAACCCCGGCGTCTGGGTTTACAAAATCACTGAGCCAGAGGGTGATTAGTCCTTGAACAGACACCTGTCGGCTCCTTGGAAGGGTGGGTCCTCCTGGGGTATTTAACACGGGAGCAGGTCTGGAGAAATCTCCCAGGGGGCCGTGGAGGGGACGGCGAGATGCTGAGTGGCAGCTGCGAGCTCCCGGCACCCAGACCCCTGTGCCCCCTGTGCATAAGCCCCACTGCGCCCGGAGACCCACTCCACAGCTGCCTGTCCACGGGCTGCCAGGCCACCCAGGTCCGAGGGTGCGCCTCTCACGGCCCCCAGCCTCAGCCTCCCCAGGAGTGCCTCCCAGCTCACGCGTGACTCTGGCACTGTGCTTTGAAGGGTTTCAGAAGGAAGCCTGACTCCAGCCCTGACGGGCGCAGCTGCAATCACTAGGTGTCACGTTCCAGGGAGGGCCCTGGGGTGGACGCTTCATCCCGCCCGAGAGGAGCCTGGCAGGGCTGGGGGGCTTCTGGGCCCGGCTCGAGGCCCCGAGGCCATTCGCTCTGAGGAAGCTTAACTGGGGCTTCTGCTCGTTTCTGTTCTCAGCGCGGCTCCAGCCAGCAGGCAAAGTAGACGCAGCTCCTGCGTCCACACTCCCGTCCCCGTCCAGAGGCGTGCGGTCCGTCACCAACCGCACTCCCCACGGGGAGTGAGCCTGCAGGGGCAGTGCCCCGGGCAGGTGTTAGTTGCCAGGCTCTGGGGGTGAGTTGGCGGCAAAGCAGGACATACAGGGCAGTGACCCCCAAGGGCAGAGACCATGGACTCACTTGGTCCCGCCAGGAAACCAAAGACCCCCGGGGAGCAGGCGTGTGGGATGACAGGCGTTTACTTAAATAAAAAAAAAAAAAACCAAGAACTTCTGCTGGCAGTTTTGGGTCAGAGAAGGAAGCAGAGGTGAAATCGTATCCTTCTGTTTCCAGGCTGGTGCCGAGGCGGGCTCTGGGTAAAGTCACCGGCCAGTCAAGGCGAGGCCTTGTCATTGTCATTCTGAGCGTCTGTCTGGCAGCGGGACGGCCGCTCGGTTTTAACAGTTTTTGCAGAGGGGCCGCCACTGTGGTTTCCAGTTACCGAGGCTGCCGGAAGCAGGGCACTGACCGCCGGACAGACCTGCGCACGTCTTCCTGGAGGCAGGGCCGGTCCCTGGCCTGGGGGTGTCGCTGGGCCCCAGGCTGGCCAGCACACGGCGGCCCCTGACCGGCTGACTCAGTGCCGCGGGGGCTGGAGAGGACCCCGGCTCCTCGTCCTGGGAGGACCTGGGAGGCTGGAGAGGACCCCGGCTCCTCGTCCTGGGAGGACCTGGGAGGCTGGACTGAGGCCGTGGCCCCTGGAGGTGGGAGGTCTTCACCGGGCCTCCTTCCCTCTTCCTCCACCCTCGCCTCGCTCGTCAGCCCCCCTCTGCAGCACTGCTGCCCCCTCCCTGACAGGGCACCCCGCCGCAGCTGCCTCGGGCTGGACGATGGACGGCGGTCCCCCCGGGGCTCAGAGCGGCTGGAGGGCAGCGGTGTCTTCCCATCGCTGTATGCTGGGCACCTGCTTGCCTGGACACAGGGGAACACCCAGTGGTCAGGAAACACGTCTGCCTGCACCAGACAGGATCTCAGAGCAGGGGCCTCAGAGAGGCCTCTGTGCTGCTCTGGCTCCTGCTGGTCACGCCCCCACCCGCCCCCCAAGACATGAGATGATGGCAGGGAAGTTTGTCTGAGCGCACTGGAGGGCCTCTCTCAAAAACCAAAGCAAACCCAAGTGAAACGAAACACCGAAAGCAGCCGAAGAAGCTTGCCAACCTAACTGCAGCCCAGTTTGCTTTGACGGAACATGGACGTGCCACCTTCTTGGCACAGGAGTCCGGGGACTCTGCCCCGAGCGCAGGGCCACGGCCAGCCGGGCACCTCGGCCTCGGCCAGGGCTCGCGCAGACTTGCGCTCTCGGGGACGCATGGAGCCCAGGGGGCCCTGCAACATCGTGCTGCGGAAACGCCACGCGCCCTGAGACGCTGACTCGGCCCCCGTCCCAGGGCAAGCCTCCTCCCCGCCCTGGCAGGGGGTGAGCCTGTCTGCCCGCAGCGCCGGCCAGGCTCGCGTGGGGCGGCTGCCGGTCGCCTCCCAGCACAGTCCCTGCCCCGGCAGGACGGCCCAGGTTCCCCAGGCACCTCGTTGCAGTGGAGTCAAGGCTTCTCTCTGCTCCCACCTCGGAAACCAGGTCTAACTGTGCGTGTCTCTCACCAGAGCCCCAGCTCCAGGTCTGGAACCCCCAGTCCCCCAGGCCGGGTGTTCCTGGGCTCTCGTGGGGCGGAGGGGGGCTGTAGGGCCCTCCTCTCGCTCTGTCCAGTTCCCGCAGGAGTCCCGAGTCAGTCTGACCACCCCCCGCCCTCCACATCTCATAACCCTGGACACCAACTGGCTTGATCATGACGCCCGCCCCAGTGTGGGTCCTGGTGGATGGGTTTAGCCAGAACCCCCACCTGGTGTTTCCCCTTAATCACCTTCTGCCTGCCAACCCTGGTCCGCGCCCCACCTCCCTCCCGAAGGCAGGACCCCCACCCCTGAAGTGGTCCCACACCATTGTGACGGCCCCCCGAACAAGTCTTCCTTACGTCTTTAACAAGCAGGGAGACACCTGTCTTCCCCGATCGGGGGAACGCTTTTCTGTAACAGCTTGTACAGCAGTGAGAGCTGACTGGGGGCGGGACCCTGACTCCAGGCAGGAAGCTGCCCCCAGTCTGGGCCCAGAGCCCCATACCCAATGCTCTGAGCAGCCAGGAGCAGCCCCGGGTGGCCTCAGCTCAGTCCTCAGGGACGCACGTGGGAGAGCTGCAGGGCCACGGGGGCCCAGGGTCTCCAACCGGCAAAGGCCTGGACGGGTTCCAGGCCTAGAGCTGCAGGGGAGGGCTGGAGGGTCCCTGGCCTGTGCCCGGGAAACACCCCGAGGGAGCGCCCTCCTTCAGGGGAGGGGTCTACGCTGACTGCTGGCCTATATCCGGCAGCTGCCGCGCCCCCTGCCCCAGCCCCTTCTCCCTGCGGTTTCTATGCAGAAGGGACCTGGGCCGGCAACTTACGTTCCAGTCGATGGTGACGAAGAAAGGGTGACGCTTGATCTCCTCCACGCCATCCAGCCCGGCACCTGGGGGGCCAGAGAGCAGAGACCGTCAGAGCAGAGACTCAACTACACACCCTCTGATATCAGAGCAGAGCGGTGAATGCATGCCCCCTGACATCAGCGCAAACCCACAACGGCACGCCCTCTGATGCAGCAGTAAGGCGGGTGCTGGGGGCACGTGCAGGGTGGTCCCGACAACCTCCAGGGAAAAGCAGCCTCAGCTGCCCCCCTCCTGCCAGCCCCCATCTGGCCCACCTCACAGCCTGCAGAGGCCACCCTGCCACCCTGCTGGGCTGTGACCAGCTGAGAGGGGGCGGGGGAGGGGGAGACTGGACGCCCCCCAGCGGTGGCTGTGAGCTGCCCTGGCAGCTGGGCGAGGACATGGAGGCCTGGCCCAGCCTCCATCAGAACCAGCCGCAGGCCAGACTTTCCTGAAGGATGAGAGGACATGGGTGAGGGCGGCGGGGAGCCCAGCCCAGGGAGACCTGGCTCCGGGGCTCCCGGGGAGGAAGGCAGGGCCCGGGGCGCCCGTGTCCTGCAGGACGGCAGCCTGGAGACAGGCCAGCAGGGCGCGGCGGGCACCCCGCGAGCACTGCACACTGAGAACCGACAGAGCTGCCCGTTGCTTGTTGCTGCTTCACCTCCGCAAGTCCGCGCCCATCTCCAGAGAAACCCCTGACCTGAGTCCAGAGAGCTGGCCCAGCCTGCGCGTCCCCAGCACCTGGCAGTCCTCCCAAGTGCCCAGGCAGCTGCAGGAACATGTCAACAATGGCCGTTCTGGCTTCGTGCCCATCTGCACGCAGGCCTCCTTTGCTGAAGCCCAGGATTCAGGATTGAAAAAGACTTCTGGCCACCATGAGTAAAGCAAAATGAAAAATCACCTCTGATTTGTACTCTTTCAGCTTCTTTTGGGGGGGCTTCCCTGGTGGCTAAGATGGTAAAGAATCCTCCTAGATTCGATCCCTGGGTCGGGAAGATCCCCTGAAGGAGGAAATGGCAACCCACTCCAGTATTCTGGCCTGGAGAATCCCCACGGACAGAGGAGCCTGGCGGGCTACAGCCCATGGGGTCACAAGAGTTGGACACGACTGAGTGATAAACACTTCCACCGGTCTTTTTTGCATGTTTTACCCATTGCATCTCATGCTCATTTGTTATTTGCAAGTACATGCCGCAGGAATCCAAACAAAACAAGACAGACAGGAAATACAGGTATTGGTATGACGACAAGTCTCTGTTGTACCAGCTGGGTTTTCTTGGGCACATTTTTATCTGCACCTTCTTCTTCCACTGCAGTGAGATTCTGCACCATGTTTGTGCTTCTAGGCCTCAGTAAACACTCGATGGTGAACTGACACTTTCGTTATGACTCAAAAATTATAACTATTCCAAAGCAGGGAAATGTAAATCAGAACGTTTCTGCACGCAGCTCTCTGAAGCCTGTGTCAGCCTTCCTCGGGGAAGTGGGGAGAGTATTTTGGATTCCAGTTCTATTTATCCTCTCCTGAAACACGTTAACATAGTCTGCTCTGCACTTGACGACTGCTTTTTGTTTAAACACGCGGTGAGCAGAGATCCATCCTGGGAGAGTCCGGGGGAGCCTGTGCTCGTCGCTGAAGCTCGGCTGACTTGCCATGGGGTCGTCACCAAATGCACTCAAGTCTCACTCTGTCCCCAGAGGCAGGAAGAATTCACAAAGGCAGGAGTGCACAGAGGGAAACACTCAGAACAGACGAGCAATCTCTGGGCAGCTTAGCGCGTCTTCACTAAGATCCCTGACGCCAGCCAAATACGCAGATTGGAGAATTCACGCTTACTCTCTGCAGCGCGAGTAAGTACCACATTTAATCACTTCTATTGTGATCACTCGAGGGCTGTCTTCCTGAACATGGCTCACTGGACCATGTCCGGATTTCTCCGTGCTGGTCCAGTAGTGGTATTACATTCGTGGGAACCGACCTCCACTGGACGCAGCTGTAAACGCAGCGCTGGGCCTGTGGCCGCGACCTGACCCTTTCTGACCCTGGTCACCTGGAGCCTTCCCCTGCACATTTTTAAACAAGGCAACCCTGTTCATTTCCTTCTGGGCTTAATCATCGACAAGCTTCCACATTCTCAGTAAATCATCCCTCAAAAATTCTGAGGATCTGCCAAAAAAGTGTTCCTTCAATCTTCCTGGCACAGAAAGTTCGGGGAACGTTTAATCCCTGGGCCCTTCATGACTGTTGAACTATTTATTTGGTGCTGTGTCTGTTGTCTGAGAGTCACAGAGTTGCTCTCTAGTTCTTTTGGGCGTGTTCACAATCCGATCATGTCTGGCTATTTCCCTTGAGTACTTTGCGTTCCATGGAACCTGCACACTCCTGAAGGCCAGTCTACAACTGCCCAGGATTTGAACTCTAGGTCTCCTTTTTACGTCTTCATCACCCACAGATCATCTACACGTCATTGTTATGGCTTTGAAGTATCTTTGGTCAGCTTGATACTTCATTTGATGATTAGAATCTTTGCTCGCCCGTATCTCCCAGGGCCGTGCCGGCTGAGGGCAGCGTCCCTGCAGATCCTCAGGGCTGGTGGGGAACCGTCAGCTCCCAGCGAGGGGCAGGGTGCTCGTCATGACCAAGCCATCAAGGGCTTCCCAGCAGGCGAGGTCACGGTGGTGCCAGAGGGGCTGGAGGAGACGGCAGGAGAGCGGGGTGGCCAGTGTCTGAAGCCAGATCAGGAGAGCACAGCCCCTGGAGACGGACTCTGGAGAGGAGACGGAAGCTGGAAGCGCAGCGCCCTCGCGAGCGGATGGCCCTGCCCCTGTGTGTCCCGGGCGGTCGGTGGCAGTTTACTGGCCGTGCTGTTTTAGGCTCAGCAGCACGTCTGACTCCAGATCCTGCTGCCTGGTCTTCCAGGAGCCCGGGATGGCCCAGGACTCTCCAGAAAAGCTGCAGATGTCCACAGGGATGAGCTAGGGGCCCCCGGAGGGTCCTTCTCTAATTCACACCCAGAATGATCGGCAGAGAAACCAGGGGGTCCCACCCTGGGGACTGTTCAGCCTGCATGGCCTCCCCGGCCCCTCCCCTCGGCCACCTGAGGTCACACGTGCTCTCACGTGCTACAGGATCCTCCGTGACTCTGTGTGCGGTGTTTCTCTGGCCCAGAACCCACGCCCCCCACGGCTCCCGAGCCTAATACACACACAAGGCTTGGAGACGCCACCCCAGGTCCTCAGGCAGCCCTGCCGCGGGGCCCTCCTGACCACAGCCGGTATACTTCGGGCCTGCTTCCATCACTGAACAAACCACAGTGCGTAATAAACAAGGGAGAAGCCCAAATAATCCAGTCTTCCAGCTGCTGGGTCCACTTGCACCATGGTTGAAATAGATACAAATATGACTCCAGTTTGGACAAATATAAAAGTAAAATCTCTCCACTATGGCACAGAAAACAACCCTGTTCCTGCTGTCCCACCCACTGGCCACCGAGCCTGTGCCAGGCCTGGCTGGGAGCCTGCCTGCCCCCTCCATCTGCCTGTCCCCCCAGCCCCGCCTCGCCCCTGCACCTTGCCCCTCAGGCCTGGCTGGGGGCCTGCTTACCCCCTCCATCTGCCTGTCCCCCCAGCCCCGCCTCGCCCCTGCACCTTGCCCCTCGGTACTGCATCCTACCAGGGGAGGGGGCTCCCTCGGCTGGCTCCTCAGCCTTCTCCGGTCTGCAGGGAAAAGGCAGGGGTGAAATCCACCCGAGATTTCTGGCCTCTTCACCCACATTACCGGGTTTCCTGGGCAGCATCACCAACCTGTGTCCCCAGCACCTGCCACAGGTGTGGGGGCCCCTCACTGAACAGTGCACACCTGCAGCCAGCAGTGGCAGGGGACCTAGACTCGAACTCGTTGGGTGAGGATGTCGTGCCTTCAGGGGACGACAGGGTGGAAACACCATCTCCAGGCTCGGCAGCCGCCTCCAGCAGGCCATCTGGGGCAAGGGCCTCGGTCTCATCACCTGTCAGGTGTGTGACACCAACCAGATGAACTTCCACCGCTTCTTCCCCTGCAGATGCTATGGATCACTCTCGGAGGTGCTGAGCTGTGTTCTCCCAAATTCATGTGGTCAAGTCCTTACCCCAGAACTTCATGGGAAACCTTATGTGGAAATGTGATTAGTTGGGATGAGTTCACCCTGGGGCAAGCTGGCCCCTGACCCCATATGGCTAGGGTTCTGATCAGTTCAGTTCAGTCGCTCAGTCGTGTCCAACTCTTTGTGACCCCATGGACTGCAGCACACCAGGCCTCCCTGTCCATCACCAACTCCCGGAGCTTGCTCAAACTCATGTCCATAGAGTCGGTGAGGCCATCCAACCATCTCATCCTCTGTCGTCCTTCTCCTCCTGCCTTCAATCTTTCCCAGCATCAGTGTCTTTTCCAATGAGTCAGTTCTTCGCATTAGGTGGCCAAAATATTGGAGTTTCAGCTTTAGCATCAGTCCTTCCAATGACTATTCAGGACTGATTTCCTTTAGGATGGACTGGTTGGATCTCCTTGCAGTTCAAGGGACTCTCGAGTCTTCTCCAACACCACAGTTCAAAAGCATCAGTTCTTCAGCACTCAGCTTTCTTTATAGTCCAACTCTCACATCCATACATGGCCACTGGAAAAACCATAGCTTTGACTAGACGGACCTTTGTTGGCGAAATAATATCTCTGCTTTTTAATATGCTGTCTAGTTTGGTCATAGATGAAGAGCAGAAATTTGGACAGAGGGGACCCATCTACAGTTCAAGAATCAATGGACAGAGATCTCAGCTGACTTAAAGGTGATGGGGTCAAACCACAGATTGACTAGAGGACCCAGGGCTTAGGTGAGATCTTCTGATGTTGACAAACTCACAAAATAGCCAGAGGACTTTGAGGGGTGGGTCAAGAATAAGGCTCGAGGCAAGCGAAAGGGGGAAGAGGTCCCAGCCTTCTAACTGAGCTGCCTGTGTAGAGCAAAATTAATCCACACAACATAATTTTCACTTTAGAGGCCAAAGATTTAAGGCAATTAAATTTAGTAGCTGACGCTGGGTCAAGGTGGGTGAGTAATAATTCTGACTATGATCTCTTCTTTATATGAGCTGCACATCCTCTGACATTAATATGAAGCGGTCTTGCAGGATGGTCCATAACTCCTGGACCTTTACAATAATTCACTTTAGAGATTATCAGGAGGGCATTCTCTGGCCGTGGATGGGCTGTTTTCCAGGCTGCTACAGGCTCCACTGTAGCAAATCATCATCATTTGATGATTATTTATCCACCTAACGAGATCAATCCATCTTTCTCTCTCATCAGGTATGCAAACTAAATAACAGAAGAATATTCTGGGTTAGAGAACTATGATTTTTGTGATGTTAAAGTCTAAGACAAAAGTAAATTTAGAAAATTCTTTCCTTTTTTCCAAAACAAAGGAAGAACAGTTCCTTTCCCCTCCCCTTAGTTTGGTCAGTCACCCACCAGTGCCATGAACTCTCCCCACCAAATACCACGGTATTTGAAAGAAAAGAGGGGCTCCCAAAACAAAATTCTTCAGTCGCTGCAAGAGATGAGACTGAACTGTTTGTTTGGTGTGTTTCAGTGGATAAATGAGCTAATGTCTTCATTTCTAGTTCCTGACTCCAGTTTCTGCCTCTGGGGAGGTTAGGCAGGTGAGACCATACCTGGGCACTGCCCAAGGGCAGAGCAGTTGGGAGTGGTGAGCCTGCTACCTAGGAGGCAGGTGCTTTATACACATGCCCACATATGCATCCATAACAGAACCGGTATTCGAGTTTGTTATGGCACTCACAAACGACAAGGCAGAGACTGGGCAGAGTTTCATAACAAAACCTTGGTGCTGAAATCAAAGTTTCGATCATCAGCAGATCTGCTGGTGGCAGGTTGCGTGATGACTTCTCAGGGTGACAGACCAGAGGTCCCTCTCCTCCACAGCTGGTTCTCTCTTGTTCTGCTTCTGGCGTGGACTCAGGACCCAGCCAGGTGCTTCTCAATTCTTTGTCTGGTGCTGCCAGCCCTTCCAGAGACAGCCCAACAGTTCCTCGCCCACTCTGCCTTTTTGCAGGGATCTCAGGAGACAGTTTAACAAGACCTGTTAGAATGCACTGCCCAGGACGATGGTTTCCTCTGCCAGTAACTGAGCCTTGGACAACTCTATCTGTACACGCGGCAGGGAAAGAAAGATGCCCTCCCCACCCCCCAGATCTCTGCACTCTGGTTATTTCTGCTTTTCACACGTTCCTTTGTCAAACACACTGCGTGTTTCCTGGGTGTCAGGCGCCATGCTGGCTCTGGAGGTCTTCCTCACAACCCTGTGAAGCAGCTCTGCGATGACCCCCGCTCCACAGGTCGGGAACCCAGGCGCAGAGAGGGCCAGCCCTTTGCTGAAGCTTGCACAGCGAGGAAGTGCCGGGTGGGGCGGGGTCCTGGTATTCCAGCCCCCACCTGGCGCCACCACGCAGGGCTCCGCCTGAGCTCCGCTCCCCCCTGGTTCACACCTGCATGTCCTCAACGTTTCAATCACCCCCGGGGCAACCCTGGGTGGCTCAGGGGTCAGGGGGGCTTACCCAGCCGGTTGCAGGGGTTCCGTTTGAAGAGCGCTCTCAGCAGACTCTGGGCCTCCACGCTGAGGAACTGCGGCATGCCTAGCTTGGCTCTGAAAAGCACAGTCACATTTTAGGGGAAGAAGGACGAGCCCAAGGGGGACCAAAGTTTGCTCCAGTGCTCTGGGTTTCTGCAGCCAGCGTCCACAGAGAAATCCAATCAAACCAACGGGGCCAGAGCAGCCAATCACAGCAGCTCTTTAATAATTCATTAAAAAACAATAAAGCCCTAAAAATAAACAGCAGTGCTCCCATGAACGTAAGTAACATTTTAAATGGAAACTTAACTATGTTTTCTGAGACATCGACATCAAAGGCTTTGGAGAGACGCGTGGCATGGCTGACATGTTGGGAGTCTCTCTCGGTTTGATGCGGCAGCTAGACTCTCCCATCTGCGTCCAGTTTAGTCTGAGGTCGCATCTGGGAAAGGAGGGCCTCACAGCCCCCTGGGGTCCTGGATGCCCCCATCTCCCTTCAGGAACCACGTGACCACAGTCTGATGCTGCTTCAGAAATGCTGCACTCCCGAGTGACAGGCTGCAAGTTCACACCTGGGATTTGCTGGGAGGAAACTATTCTAGCTCCAGAAAAAGGTCTTGTGCCCCCTTAGAATGAAAAGGAGCAGAGACCATCAATAGAAACAGCAGACTGCAGTTACACAGATCATCATAGTATAAGGTCCCCTGATACAGGAAACATTGTCCATGGGATGCCTCTTACTATGGGATGCCTCTTACTATGGGATGCCTCTTACTATGGGATGCCTCTTACTATAGGATGCCTCTTATTTATAAAATGACATGATCTACAAAAATGCAAAGTCTGTAGGTGCCTCTCGGTTTTATAAAAGTTGTGTGTCCACCTGCAGGCAGAGTTTGAGAGAGCTGGTCATGAGGCCAGGCAGCTTGACAGCTTGCCCTGCAGGTGTGGCGAGCGCCCCCCTCCGCCTCCCCCGCCCCCCCAAGCAGGGAGAGCTGGAGTGACTTGGAGTCTACCTGTTCCAGGGGCCACTTGCTCACTCTCGTCTGCCCTCTGCCTGCTTCTCTCTCTCCCACAGATTGCTATCTGACATCTGGCTCAGATGAAGCCTGTTCACATTTAAGGAGTTACAGCAAGGGACTTCCCTGCTGGTCCAGCTGTTAGAACCTGGCGTTTCCACTGCAGGGAGAGTGGGTTTGATCCCTGGTCAGGGAACTCTGGGGAATCCCAGGAGCCATGCAGCACAGCCGACAAAATAAAATGATGTTTTAAAAAAGGCTATTACAGAAAGACTGGCTCTGTGTTTAGATCTCTTTCTAGGGTTCTAAATGCAAAACCTATTTTCATGGTAAAATATTCTGCATGAACATTAAGGAGAAAGTTATGTTCACACTCAGTCACAGGCTTCCCAGAGGACAGGAGTGGTAAAGAACGCACCAAAGCAAATAACATGAGACAAGGGCTCGATCCCTGGGTTGGCAAGATCCCCTGGAGGAGGAAATGGCAGCCCACTCCAGTTTTCTTGCCTGGAGAATCCCATGGACAGAGGAGCCTGGTGGGCTATAGTCCATGGGGTCGCAAAGAGTCGGACACAACTGAAGCGACTTAGATGCACACACTCAGTCACACGGGACACACGGCTCCTGCCCACGTCAGGCAGGAGAGCTCAGGCCCTGGCATTAGCGGGCAACAGGCAGACGAGGGAGGCTCTCTTGGGAGCCCCTGCACCCTCTGCCCCTGAGTCTGTGTTTCTGAAGGTCACCAGCCATCATGTCTAAAGACCCAGCCACGGGACAACTTTGATGAGCTTCACGGATGGGAAACAGAATCTTCGATAGAAGATTTCACCAGAATCACACCCCACTCACTTCATCCACTGACAGGGAAATGCCAGGGGTGCTCACTACCATCATTGCCTATTGGGCACTCCTGGTTTTGAAGACGGAAGCTCTTGCTATCAGCAGGGGCGAGCGAGCGCGGGGGTGGGTCCCAAGGTGGGAGTCGGACTCACTTGAGGATGAGGGCCATGGTCTCCTTCCTGTCCTTCCCCTGGAACGGCAGCGACCCCGTGAGCATCTCGAACTGCAGAGCAACACAGAATGGGAGCAAGTGTTCAGACCAACCCCACTGCCCGGTGGAGAGACCCAGACGGGCAGGGTGCGCCCGAGTTCACGTGGCCATCCAAAATCCTGGTCAGTTACGTGCGGGAGTCGGCCCACGTGCTTGCTTAGAACAGAGCCGCACGGTGGGCTTTGGTGTTCAGTGCAGAGATGGATGGCCAGGCGATGGACATGGTCACCAACTCAGCTCCACAGCAGGGAGCGGGGGTCAGTGCCGGGACGTGGACCTGAAGGGACGCAGGACATGGCCACACACCTTCCACGGGGCGACTGAGGACCCATCCTTCCCTGGCGGGCGCAGTGAAGCAGCTCAGTGAGGAGGAGGCAGGGGAGGGGAGGGAGATCTTTCAGTCCAGATCGAATGCAAGGAGGCCCTGTGGACTCTGAGAGCCGTGCAGACTGATCATCATCAGGACGACCCCCCTCCTTCACCCTACTGTGATCCCCCGGCCCAGCAGTCACGAGACACTGAATGTGGAGTGGATGGGCCCCTGAGTGGGTAATTCAGGACGGAGTGTCCTGAGCCCGAGAGCAGGGTGGTCGGACAGTCCCTGGAGTGAGGACCACGGCAGACAGCAGGGGCGAGAGGCCGGCCTCTCTGGGCCACTGTCTCCAAAGTCTGGGGCCATTTTCTGGGGTGCAGGGGCGGGGGCGGGGAGCCCAGGCCCGCTCTGCACTCACTGCCTGTGGACCCTCGGGGCCCAGACCTTCCTGGGCTGGGGACCCGTGAAGGTTCCTCTGTGCTCAGGAGACCCTCGCAGAGACAGGTGTTCATGAGCCAAGATGAGACGCTTGTGTTCATGAGCCAAGATGAGGCAAAGCGCCAAGAGGGCACAGAGCCCGAGCGTCGCCTCCTGCCCTCCTCTCTCTCGCTCTGCCTTTCACGCCTCTTCCCCCTCGGTTGTTTTTCATTTCATCTTTCTTTTTGTGTCTTCACTGTTTCTTATTTTTCCCTTTCAGTCTCTCCATTTATTAAACATGCAATGATTTTGACCAGAAAACAGCATGTAAGGCATATTTTATCTTCATGGGGTAGATTTTATGACTGCTGTCTTAATGTATAGAGACGTGGACGAGGTGGACAGCATGTGCCCGCTCCCCAGGAGCCTCAGAGCGCTAACTCCAGGCAGCTCGGCCGCGTGTGGCTCTGCGTACAGGCTTCTGTGCTGTGCCGGCCGCCAGGACGGTCCTTCTCCCCAGGCTCAGGCCGGCCTCCTGCTCTGCCACTCACGAACACCAGGTACACAGAGACACACGTGGCGTTCTGTGACTTCAGAGCTTCGGGCACGGGCTCCCTGGGGAACCGCTGTGTGGTCTCTGGTGAGCCCAGTGTGCATCCTGAGGGCTTGGAGAGTGTAGGGACGGGGTCCAGGGACAGGGGGAAGCCGGGGGCCCTCAGGGAGCCCACCCCACCCCATGCTTCTCAGGGGGATGGAGGGGGACAGAGGGGGATGGAGGCTGAAGAACCGGAATCGCTCCTGAAGATGCAGAGCTGTGACCTGGGACTGGGAAGCCCGTGTCAAGAAAGTGATACCAAACTTCTGGTAAAATCTTTAGTGAGGGGGCTGACACCGCGCACCCACCCCCACCGCACACCCTCCAGACAGGGTGACGGGGAAGCACCCACGTGGACGGGAGCAGAGCCATGGAGGCGGTTACCTTTCAGGGGAGAAGCTAACCCGACAGTCTCACTGGTGTGTCTAAAGAGAGACGGCTGGTCAGAAGGGACAGCTGGACGTCCCATCTCAGGGGCCTCCGCCATGAAGACGGACTGCGTCTCAGCTGAGGCCACTCGAGGTCTAAATGACCAGGAACGCAGCGAGCACCACCAGCCCCTGGCAGCCAGCACTCATGGGGCCCGTGTGAGGTCCGCAGCTTGTGCCGATCACCTTGCCTGGATTAACCCGCTTCATTTGCTGTGACTCTGGGGGGCAGCCTTCTCATCACAGTTTGACTTCCTGGGGAGTGGCTGGAGGGGAGAGATCACACTGACTCTGGAGGTGGGGGCGCTGCCCAGCACGGCGGGCAGTCTCTTCTGGA
Organism: Cephalophus harveyi; assembly: GCA_006410635.1. Classification (NCBI taxonomy): domain Eukaryota; kingdom Metazoa; phylum Chordata; class Mammalia; order Artiodactyla; family Bovidae; genus Cephalophus; species Cephalophus harveyi. The sequence continues at coordinate 42,886 of SJYT01026041.1, forward strand.
AACCCGTGAGCTGGCATCTTGGCTGAGGCCGTGGGAACTGACCCCCGCCCCCGAGCTGGTTCGACGTGTCTGCCCTGCAGACAGACGTCAGGGGTCTGTGCTGACAAGTCCAATCAGCCCACACTTCTGAGTCTGCGGGGCCAAGGACCAGAACCTAGAGACCAAGTGAGCCTCCTGGGTGCCAGCCGGAAGGCACGCGGGTGACACCCTGCAGGACAGAGGCCAGGGGTCCCGTGGCCAGGGTGTGAGGCGTGTGCTGGAAAGAGGCAGCCGAACAACCTCTGTGGAATCTCCGAGAACTCCCATCACTCGGCCTCCTCGTTCATTAGACACACAAGGAGGAGGGGGCTGGACAACCCGGAGAGGCCACGATGCTTCTCCCATCCAGTGTCAGACCCCAGAGCCTCAGGGGTCTGGTTCCTGCTGAGGACATGCAAGGGTGGAGGGGCCGCCAGCCCAGGGCCTGGTGCAGGGGAGCTGGACGGGGCAGGGGACAAGGAAGGCTGAGGGCGGGAGGACCGTGTGGGCCAGCCCCGCTTCTGTCGTGATGATAGGACACCCCGTCTAGACGGTGTTTGCTAGATGCTCTGCAAACACACAATCCGAAGAAAATCCACGTTTCTAGATGTAAGATGCTCCACTTGTGTATTTTGGTTCATGGTGACTTTTATGACTAAGTGGAGGGATTCTGTGATTGAAATAAGAAGAGCATCTTTAATCTGGAAATGACCGCACCCTTGAAAATAACGTTAAGAGCATTAAGAACAAAGACGGTCTGACTCCACACATCTGTATCCTTAGCTGAATCCCAGCTCTGTTTCCCGATGCTGGGAGCCTGGGGAGGACGGAGGGGAGGCTGCCAGGAAATGCCAGGCTCAGGGCCGGATGAGTCACACAACGGGCATTGTTTTCCCGGGTTGTTCCCGGATCTCTGTGCTCCGGGGGTGGGCAGGCGCACCGGGGCACAGCGACCCGGGCGCCTATAGACTGTAGGTGTCAAACCGCGCGCACGCCCCACCGCGCGCACGCCGTGACACGAGCACGCCCCACCGCGCGCACGCCGTACCACGAGCACGCCCCACCGCGCGCACGCTCCACCAGGCGCACGCCGTACCATGAGCACACCGAAGGACCACCAGTCCGCACTCTGTGTGTGGCCCCGCCGGTTCACCACCTCGGGCGCCATGTACTCGATCGTCCCGCAGAAGGAGTAGGCTCTCTTGTCGTGGTCGATGGCCTCTTTACTCAGCCCGAAATCTACAGGGACACACAGCACACAGCGCTCAGTCTCCGGGCGGTGCTCAGATCCCTGGCTGCCCGGCCAGCCCGCCCCCTGCCGCCCTCCTGGGGCCACGCTGCCTGCAGAGGCCTCCCCATGAGGTTCTGTCGGGATGAACATGTCCAGGAGTGCTCGCAAGGGTACCCAGCGCCTGTGTTCTGATGCCCGACGCCACTTCCCTAGAGGCCGGTTTTGGCAGGACACCCTGTATGTCGGTGGCCTGGGGAGAGGCTCCGGGGTTGCTCTGATGGAGAGGACCCCTCTTCCAAAGGCAGGGACCAGAAAGGGGTCACGGGCAGAAGGGTGCTCAAGAAGGGGCCCCCAGGTGGTGAGGCAAGAAGCAGAAGACAAGTCTGACGGGGCTTCAGAGCTCCTGCCGGGGTCACCGTCCCCAGCTCTCATCCTCAAAGCCATCCAAGGGGGCCTTCCTGCCGCGCTCGTGTTACTGCACCCAGGGGGTGAGGGACACAGTGAGCACGCCGGTCCTGAGACTACAGACACCTCCAGTTCATCATCTGCGAACTTCAGGTAACGTCACCTCCTCCCCAGCCCAGTGAGGACCAAGAGAGCCCGTGGCTAGGACAGCCTCCCCACCACCCACGTGGCTCTGACACTCAAGACCGAAGCGACCTACTCTGCACCTCAGAGTCTCGGGGGCTTGTCTGTCATTTGTGCCAAAATGACAAATCATGACAAATGACTAACTTGGGGTCGCTAATAAATAACAGAGACAGCGATGATTGCATCAGAGGAAGCCGAAATCCTGTGTCGAGCCCCCCAGCTCGGTAGGTGTCCATTGTGCTGCTGGGAAGAGCAGAGAAACAGCTCCAGAAAGAACGCAGCGGCCGGGCCAGCGTGGAAGCACGCAGTCGTGGATGTGTCTGGAGGTGAAAGTAAAGTCCGAGGCTACAAAGAACAGTACTGAATAGGAAGCCGGAACGTTAGGGCCATGAATCAAGGCAGATTGGAAGTGGTCAAGCAGGAGATGGCAAGCGTGAACATCAACATTCTAGAAATCAGAGAACTAAAATGGACAGGAATGGGTGAATTTAACTCAGGTGACCATTATATCTACTACTGTGGACAAGAATCCCTTAGAAGAAATGGAGTAATCATCATAGTCAACAAAAGGGTCTGAAATGCAGTTCTAGGGTGCAGTCTCAAAAATGACAGAATGATCTCTCTTCGTTTCCAAGGCAAACCATTCAACATCACAGTAATCCCAAGTCTTTGCCCTGACCACTGATGCTGAAGAAGCTGAACAGTTCTATGAAGACCGATAAGACCTTGTAGAACTAACACCAAAAGAAAACCCTATGATATGACACATACATTTAATGTGGCCGCTCATGCTTATTCCAGCTACCTCTGTACACGTGTGTACAGGGGTTTATATAACACACGTGTGCAGTTCCTCACTCAGCAGAGAAACACGGAGAGGTGTTAGAACCTTAAATCTCCGTGAAATGCCTGGCTGGCACTTCGGAACTGTTTTACCCGGGTGCAGAAGTCAGGTTTAGGTTCCAGCTTGTAAGCGTTAGTCTCTTCTGCTGCCCTTCGTGTGGGCAGCACAGAGGCACCAACAGGCCAAAGTGGGCTCAGAAGCAGCTACACCAGTGGACACTACAGGCGTCCTCCAAGCTGTGGCCCCCGCCTCTAGGGTGCCTCCTGAAGGGTCTGTCACATTAGTGCCCCATTCCCACGCATAATTCATGAGAAACTTACAAAGTCTAACTGTTTGACATTAGAGAAGTTATTATCAGTTACTCTGTACTCTGCGCTGGGACGGGGTGGGCATCAGGAGTGGGGTGAGCCAGCCCAGAGGAGAGAAGAGGCCTCAGGGAGAACAGAAAGGGCCGCGGGGACGCGCATGCACACGCTGCTGACGGAGGGCCTGGGCTGGCGCCCCGTGTACCAGGGCCGGGACGAAGTCAACAGTGGGGGGTGGGGAGGCTTACACACCTGTGATCTTAATATGCCCCTCTTCGTCCAGGAGGATGCTGGAAGGAAGGGGAAGAAAACAGATGCTTTGAGACGAGACAGACGAGAGGGCACTCGGACCCCAGGGGACCCGCCCAGGCCCCAGGGAGCAGTCTCCATGCCAGAGGGGGGTGCCTGCTGGCCTCCCGGCCCCGCTGTGTCCCTGGTCAGCAGCTCCCGCTGGGTCGGGCGCGCACAGACCCTCGGGGTATGGGGGCAGGGGCACCCCTGTGTCCTTGTGCCTGTTCACCAGGCTAGTGGGGACGGCAGGTCTGAGACCTTCTCAAGCCCGGGGGGATGGTTTACTCCCCGCCCCCAGGACTGCCTGCCCTGTGAGAACAGTGCTAAGATGGGCCAGGAGCGCCTGAGCTGTGCAGACACAGAGCCCCTCAGGGATCTCCTGTCCCCAGGCAGGCGCTGGCCGGCTGGAGCCTGCTCCCTCTCCCCAGATCTCCCCGGGAGCCCCGTCCCAGCTCTCGGGACCAGCCCTGAGCTCCAGGAAAGCCCGTGAGACCTCAGGCTGGTCCCCTGGCCCCGGCCCTCGTCGCCGGCGCGGGCCACCTGGGAGCCCCACCGGGAGCCCCGTCCTGCCACCCCCAGCTCTCTCCCATGGGGCCAGGCTCACTCCTGCGGGGGGCACAGAGGGGCTGGAGGGAGGCCAGCGCCCCGTGAGGCCCTGCTCCAGGCTGCAGCCCACGGCTCCCTGGGGGCTTCCAGTCGTCCCGTCTCGCTCTTCGCTGTAACTAAACCCTGCTCCCCCAGCTTCTGGGAGGTGTCAGCCCAGCTCCAAAGAGACCAGGATGAGGACTGTGAGGATTAACACGTGGACCCGTAAACACATTTGGGAAAAGGATGGAGCTGGGACATAGGTCGCCAGGAGGACACCAGGCTGAGGGCAGTGTCGGTCACAGCAGGATGAACACCGTGTGATCCCACCTGCGTGGGGACCCAGAGCGGTCAGGTCCACGGAGACGAGGAGTCGGGGGTGGGAGGTAGTGTTTCCCCGGGGACAGAGTGTCGGTTTTGCAGGATGGAGAGTTTGGGGATGGAGGGTGGTGATGTTATACAACAGCATCAGTGCTCTTGACACGACTGACCTGTGCCGTTGGAGATGGTCAAGATGGTTCATTTTATGTTATATTCACCTTACCACAATTAAAAAAAATCAGCCATGGGATTAAAAGTAACCCACTATTTCATGGAAAAGGGCAGGAAAAATTTACAGCATGTAATTGAGATGACAATTTATAATGAAAGAAGCAAATGTTCTCATCTTTGCTTTTCAGTTACACTTCATCTTTGCCCAAGAAGTGAGCACCTTTCAAGATTAACTCCCTACTAATTCTCGTTGACAACAAAAATCCTTGTTCTTCAGCCTGCAGTGACATATTACCACGTCTAACTGACCGGATCTCCCTGATCCTTAACGAGAGGGAGACTCGGGGTGCTGCCCTCTGGGAGGCCCAGGGCTCAGAGCAGGGGTGACGGTGCCCCAGCGCCCGCAGTCTGAAGGCAGTGTTTGCAGGGCGTGGGGACACTAAGGAGAGGGCCTTTCACGGTTATTCACACATTCATCATTTACACGTGTGGCCAGAGATGCTCTGCCCAGCGGGCAGTCAGGCTGATGCCGGGCGTGGGTCTCAGGCAAACGCACTTTGCGTCAGAGGCGTGCACAACATTCCTGGCCTCTGGGCAAACTCAGGTGCTTCTGTCAGTGGCCGCATCTCAGAGCAGAGTCTGTGTTTTTCTCAGGTCACGGCAGGTGAAGGAGTAAGGGGGGGAGAGTAAGGCGGGGAGATTCACTTCCTGTGCCCGCAGGGCCTGGGTTGCCTTGAGCCCCAAGCCTTGGGGTCCTGCTAGGTCCCACCTTATCCAGTGGCAGGCGTGGACCTCAGTCTACGGGGGGAGGTGGGGTGGGGTGGGGGGTGTTGTCGACCACTTCAGAAGGTTGAGAAATCACCAACTCTGCAGCAGAGACCACTGAACTTAAAACTGCACCCTGTAGACCCCTCCTTTCCAAGTGGGTCCCTCCTAGACTGTGTCAGCTCTGCACAGAAAACAGCAGGAAAACTCCTGAAGTAAGAACAGTACTATGTGGGGGGACTTAAAAAACATTTAGACTGGATTAGCAAAATATCCTAGAAACAACATTACAGACGATCGTTGCCAAAGATACAGGAACCTATTTGGGATCTGGGCTGGGAATCTGGTCCACTGTCTTTTAGAAAACCTTGGAACAGCTCATCTGACTCGTCACCTAGAAACGGGCCTGCTGAGGCAGCTGAAGGGCTTCCAGAACCTGGAGGTGGAGGTGGGCCGGAGGCCAGCCTGGAGGAGGAGGTGTGTGGGGGACGTGCCCCCTGCAGGACGGGCCCCACCTAAGAAGGGGGACAGCAGGTGTGGTTGGAGAGGCGGAGGGCCACCTCCAGCCTGACCAGCCTCCCCTGAACCGCAGGGGTGCGGCCTGGCCTGTCTCCTGGGCGAGAGGTGTTTGGAGGGTCAGGGGGGAGGGGGCGGGGCCATGCCACAGCTCTCAGCACAAGCACGCCTGCGTCTGGCCCCTTTCGGGGGGCGGGCAGGTGGAATCCTTGTGTGTAGGGGTGGAACCGGGACGTCCCTGGTCTCCGGCCTGACGTGTGCGCACAGGGGAACAGGGACCGCCGAGTGAGGTCTTGGCGGGGCGGGGGGCTGCTCACTTCTCTGGCTTCAGGTCTCTGTAGATGATGCCCAGGCCGTGCAGGTGGTCCAAGGCCAAGGCCAGCTCCGCCAGGTAGAACTTGACGTCCTCCTCTGTGAACATCACCTGCAGGAGACAGAGGAGGCTCAGCCTGCTGGGTCCGCCGGGTGTAGAGAGCGGGGCGCTGCTCCCGAGGCCCGAGGCCCAAGCCCCGAGCCCCGGACCCTGAGCCCCGAGCCCCGGGCCCCGGGCCCTGAGCCCTGAGCCCAGCTCCGCTCTGCAGACCGTGGCCCTGACCAGGCTCTTCCAGCTCCTACAACAGAATGAGTTCTCGTCGCAGTTTCAGGACCACAAAGTGACTCGGCTTGTGGGCGGAACACCGGGCTGTGTTCTCTCCTCCAGCTTCTCTTGCCTCTCAAACCATGTGGCTTGGGAGTGTGTTTCCGGGTTTATGCTTTAATGGAAGTGCCTGGGATGTTCAGTTCAGTCGCTCAGTCGTGTCCGACTCTTTGCGACTCCATGGACTGCAGCACACCAGGCCTCCCTGTCCCTCACCAACTCCCAGAGTTTACTCAGACTCATGTCCATTGAGTCGGTGATGCCATCCAACCATCTCATTCTCTGTCATCCCCTTCTCCTCCCGCCTTCAATCTTTCCCAGCATCAGGGTCTTTTCAAATGAGTCAGCTCTTCGCATCAGGTGGCCAAAGTATTGGAGTGCATCTTTAGCATCAGTCCTTCCAATGAATATTCGGAGCTGATTTCCTTTAGGATGGAATGGTTGGATTTCCTTGCAGTCCAAGGGACTCTTAAGACGTCTTCTCTGCCTGGGATGTACCATTTTATTATAATACAACCAGCTAAACCATGCTGTGAAGGTCAACGTAAACAGGCCTGAAAGATTTCCTGAGACCACGTCTTGAATCTCATTTCTCCTCCTTCAGACCTCACATCTTCCCCCCTCGGGTTACGGACGAGGAGCCGCTGTCTCTCCGAAGCGGACAAGTCCACCAACATGACCCACTCGTGTGGCGTAGGCAGGTGTCTCTCTCGGGGAGGCTGGTGGGAGAGGGATCCTGGCTCAGCTGAAACACGCTCGAGGCCACGGCACCCAGCAGACCTCAAGGTCATTGCCCCCCACGGTCTCCCTGTCCACGGCGGCTGTGAGAACCGGCACGCAGTTCTGTAGCCACCTCACCAGCAAGCCGGATGCTACCAGAAAGCGCTTTCTACCTGCACCGTGAGAAGTCAGCATCACAGAGAGCAGAAACCCATGTCATGGCTGAACTCTCTCTGAAAATCAACGCACCAGCAGAAGGCTGCCCGGGAAGCTGGGGCCAGGATAAGGGTCGTCTGGGGAAACAAATGTGACGACGTCAGGCTGGTGCAGGTGGAGCTCATCCCCTTCACAAAAGGGGTGCCTCCCAGCAGGGGCAGGACATGCGCCCCAAGTCCTGGAGGGAAGCATCAGTGTCCCGCCAACCCTCGCCGCCCCTCCAGCCTCTGGAATCGCTTGCTCCGTCTCCATGCTCGACCAGCACCTCCTTCCCCGGCTGGGTCTTTCTTCCCTAAATTGTCCAGCACGGTCAGGGGCTTCTCTGTCGTCAGATGCTGCTGGCTGTCGGGGTCTCCTACACCCGACCGTCCCCACCTCTGGACATAACCGCCCGGGCGTGCCTGCAGTCCAGGCTCACAGTCACTGTTCCCCGTCTTGGATGTTGTTAGGACTCAGCTCAGGACGGCCTCCAAGTTCAAATGACAAAGCGCTTCTCTTCGGGAATGGAACACCCACGGGCGTGAGTTCTCAAAGGAGTCAGCGCTGAGGCCGACACTCACGTGGGTGCCATCCAGTGGACTCGGGGAAAACAATGGAAAGAAAATACTTTTTCATGTAGGGTTGGGGTTAGGGTAACGTTCATTTCCCGTGTGTCCGTGAACTCCGAGACCCTGTTGAGCCCACACGACAACTTCACTTCAACTCTGAGATAGAGGGTCTTACAGGAACCGTACGTGTTCCCACTGGGAGCCACGGTAGGGTTTTTTGCTAATTGCTGTTGCCTTTTTGGTCCAGAAGCCCAACAACAGGGTGTGTCACACCGGATGCGGCCTGACTCTTGTAGACAAGGAGGGGAGCAGACCAAGAGGGGCCGGGCGAGACGCGCCAGCCTCAATGATCCAGCCTCTCTGGAAACTGAGCTCAGCTGGGAGGCAGGTTAAGGGACCAGAGACCTGCTCCCAGAGCGCTCTTGGAGAACTTGGACCTGATTCTCCCAGCCATGCTTTCAATCTATATTGCAAAGAGCCCGAAGCATCAGTTGTGCTGTGACCTGGCGGTCGGTGGGAGATGGAGGGACAGGGCGGCCTGAGGTCTCGGGGACCCCACCCTGCCCCACCGTGATTGACTGCCCACTTCAGAGTGTCACGCAGGGTGGACAGCTCTCCTGCTGTGCCAGTGGGCGGTGAGGAAAGGGAGCGGGCAGCTGAACCCTCCGTTATGGCCAAGAGGAACCCCGCGGCTGGGGGGAGGCTGCATCAGAGGGTCGCATCGTGACCAGCGCTGCCGCCCTCTCTTCTGAGTAAGGGAAACTGCACGGAGTCATCAGGACGAAAAGCCCAGAGTCACCCCTGCCGGGAGCAGGAGCCTGGGTTTTCCATCCCATGAAGCAGGAGCCAGAGAGCTTCCACGCTGAGCCGCGAGACATTCTGGAAAGTTCCCAAGTCAGGTGCCGGGTGCGAGGATAAGCCCCGGGGCTGTGAAGTGGCTGGGGGTCATGCAGGTCCCCCCTGTGCAGCCCTAACTGGACACCCCAGACGCCCCTCCTAGGAAGAGTGGTCCTTGGGTTAACAGCATCTTCCTACAGTGGAAACTGAGATCCTGTGAAACAGTCTTTCCCACGTAACATAACCAAGTTTCCATCTGCTCTACACAAGGGTGGCTCGAGAACTCCACGGGGGTCATGGGAAGTCTCTTTTCTGAAGATCCTTCCCTGGTGGCTCAGTCAGTAAACAATCTGCCTGCAAGACAGGAGACCTGGGTTCGATCCCTGGGTCGGGAAGATCTCCTGGAGAAGGACGTGGCAACCCACTCCAGTACCCTTGCCTGGAAAATCCACGGACAGAGGAGCCTAGCAGCCTACAGTCATGGGGTCGCCAAGAGTCGGACACGACTGAGCGACAAACACTTTCTTCAAGGACAACAGATTTCTTCTCCGTGTGACTTGCGAGACTTCTTTAGAACAAGTAACACACCTATACACACATCATACACCCCACCACCATCACACGTGCACACGTATACTGCACACTCACACAGACACACGCCACCCAGCACACATACATGTGCATGCATGTACACACACACGCACACTCACATGCAGCCCCCTCCTCCCACCCGCATCCCGCAGACTCTAGGCAGCCACCCACAGCCCCCCGGCCCACACCGTGTACCTCTTTGGAGAGCCGGGTGAAGAGGTCCCCTCCGCGCAGGAAGTCCAGAATCAGGTAGAGTTTCCCCTCTGTCTGGAAGGCTGCGGACGGGGAGAGGTGAGAGCGTTTTGGGGTCGCAGTGCCTGGGGTGGCCGTCACTCCCTTGGGGCCAGCGCTGAGCGCTAGGAGCCCGTCTGTGTTGGCTTAGACAGTACCCTGTGGTCTATAACGCTGAGTCATTTCAGATGCAGGCCTGGGGTGGGGCAGACGGCGTCGGGGGCAGCGATCGGGGAGAGGGGGCCCACGGCAAAGAGCTCTGCCTGCGCTTCTCATGAACGGTCTGGAGACCGTTTCTCTTTCTCTCCTACCCCCTCCCTCCCCTTCTTTCCTTTCTTAATCACTGAGGGGATTGAAAGACATGCGGGGAAGTGTTGGTAGGTCCCTATGCTCTCACCACCTCTGTGAACACTGGGCCAACTGGGTCTCGTTGGAGGGTCGGCTTTGCTGTGAGCTGCCTGGGGAGGGGCATGGCGACTGGACCGTCCGGGACCACCCTGTCCTTCTATGGAGCTGCTTCGGCGCAGCTCAGGGTTCAAGGACGTCCACCGCCCGTTCCTCCTTTGAGGGCCGCGCTGGGGATGGGGCAGCCTGGCTACTGTACCCGGGGGCCGTGGGGCTCGTGTCCTTGGTTTGGGCCCCGAGGGCCACAGGTAGGGGCGTGCAGTCCACGGGTTCCGCCCCCGCCCACCACGAGCAAGGGCACGCCTCGGTCAGAGGGGTCTGCCGGCGCGGGAGGGTCAAGGGAAAGTAATGCTCGCGGCCACCGGACGGTCAGTCCAAAGCTACCGCTGGCCCATCATGTGGCGTCTGTGTCACACACAGGGGTTCTGGCTGGAAGGGGCGCTGACATCCCCACACATTTGGAAACTTCGTTTATTGAACGTCAAGGCCAGAAGCTTATAATGTTGGGGTTTTAGAAATGCAGGGCTTCCCTGGAGGCTCAGCTGGTGAAGAATCTGTCTGCAGCGAGGGACACCTGGGTTCCATCCCTGGGTTGGGAAGATCCCCTGGAGTAGGAAATGGCAACCTGCTCCAGTATTCTTTCCTGGAGATTCCACAGACAGAAGAGCCTGGTGGGCTACAGTCCCTGGGGTCGCAGAGAGTCGGACACGACTGAGCACACACACATACCATAATGAAGCTTTACGATGAAAGGGTGATTCACCTCTGCCAGGATGTCTCTCTCCATCTTTGACCTGACTCGGTCCCGAACTGCAAGACAGAAAAAAATGAAGACTTTCAAAGGCAGGAGTCAGGTTCTGGAGAATATGGAACACAAAACTGTATTTGTTTATTTATTTTTAATCTAAATTTATTTAATTGGAGGCTAATTACTTTACAATATTGTATTGGTTTTGCCATACACCAACATGACTCCACTACGGATGTACACGTGTTCCCCATCCTGAGCCCCCTCCCACCTCCCTCCCCGCACCATCCCTCTGGGGCTGCTTTTTAAAAAGCTGTCTAGGTTGGTCATGGCTTTTCTTCCAAGCAGCAAGCCTCTTTTAATTTCATGGCTGCTGTCACCATCGGAAGTGATTTTGGAGCCCCCAAAAATAGTCTGTCACTGTTTCCATTGTTTCCCCATCTGTGTGCCATGAAGTGATGGGACCAGATGCCATGATTTTAGTTTTCTGAATGTTGAGTTTTAAGCCAGCTTTTTCACTCTTCTCTCTCACTTTCATCAAAAGGCTCTTTAGTTCTTCTTTGCTTTCTGCCATAATTGTGGTGTCATCTGCATATCTGAGGTTATTCATATTTCTTCCAACAATCTTGATTCCAGTTTGTGCTTCATCCAGCCCACCGTATCACAGGATATACTCTGCATATAAGCTAAATAAGCAGGGTGACAGTATACAGCCTTGATGTTCTCCTTTCCCAATTTGGAACCAGTCCTTTGTTCCACGTCCCATTCTAACTGTTGCTTCTTGACCTGCATACAGATTTCTGAGGAGGCAGGTAAGATGGTCTGGTATTCCCACCAGTTGAAGAATTTTTCATAGCTTGTTGTGATCCATACTGTCAAAGGCTTTGGTTTAGTCAATAAAGCAGGATTAGATTTTTATTTTTGAAATCTCTTGCTTTTTCTACGATCCAACAGATTTTGGATATAGATAATTTCCCACTTTTTTTTTTGTCACAAACTTCTCAAACAGATACTGAAGTTTAAAGAGCAGGCTGAATGGCCACTCCTGAAGCCTCCACCTGGATTCAACAACTGCTCACATTCAGACACATTTTCTCTTGCCCTCTCTTCCCCACACATGTTTTAGCCAAAAGTCTGATAATAAATCATCGACACCATGACCTTCCACCCCAAGTGCATTTTATAACACACGCAGCATCTCCTAAGAACAGGACAGTCTCTTACATACCCCGCACACGACTGTCACCCTAAGGAAACTAGCCCTCATTCCATAGCATCATCCAGCACCCCATCCACAGCCCAGCCCCGCCCTGGGTCAGGCACGGCTCTCTTTTCCAACACAGGGTTCTGTCAAGGCGCACACAGCACCTCTGATGGCTGCATTTCCTGGTTCCTTTTGCTTCTAGAATAAAATGGCCCCCCCTCTTTTTCTCCTTGCGCTTTCTGTGGGCTTTGAGGGTTAAGTCCATTTTTCTTGTAGATTGTCTCCCGCTGTGTCTGGTTGTTGCTTTCCTGGTTGCTCTAACTCCTATATTTCTTATGAACCAAGGTTAGGTCTGGAGGCTTTTTAAGGTTGAGGCCAAACATTGTTGGCAAAAACACCTCCTGGGCGATGCTGCAGGCCCCAAGGTGCAGTGGGCAGGGCCGGGGTGCTGTGCTACCCTGCTCAGCGATGCTGAACTCCACTGGGTCAAGGTGGCAGGTCATCCGCCTCCCATTGGAAAGACGCACAAGTTGCTTTGTGAGTAAGCAATAGCCTGAGGGATGGCATTTTAGCACTGAACGACCTGTGGGTTCCTTTACAATTCTTCATCGGTTAGCTCGCATACAATCCTTGCTTGGGTCATTTAGGGTCACAAAATGGCCATTTTCTCATTCCTGATGGGACTAGAAATCAAGAGGAACATCCCTTCTCTCACTCTTCCTGAGCATAACTATGAGCTATGGATTTTAAAAAATGAGTCTGTTTGACAAATTGCAGTATCATTCTTTTCAGTGCTGACACTGTCCAAAGTTTAGCCTTCTGGGAACACAGACGGAATACGTTTTGAGGCGGAAATAAATGAAAAACAAACAAAGTCACTGCTTGAGAGTAAGAACAATGCCAAGATTCCCAGGAGCAAACTGGTACACCCAGGGCCGCGTCCAGGTGGCCTCCCACGGCCCCGCGCTTGTGAAGGCGGAAGCGTCCCTCAAGAATTCCTAAGCGTGACAAGTACGATGAATATCACCCTCACAATCGGTATTTAAGTCCTTCATTCTTTGGCCTTTTGACATATACTTAAACCTGGGTCTCCTGCACTGCAGGCAGATTCTTTACCATCTGAGCCACCAGGGAAGCCCTTTATTTAAGAGGTCCTTCCCAAAGGATGGCTATAATAGGGGGAAAAAAAACACAAAAAATGGAAAACATCAAGCATGAGTGAGGATGTGGAGAAGCTGGCGGGAAGGTACAACGGTGCAGCCACCGTGGAAAACCATTTGGCAGCTCCTCGCAAAGTTAAACACAGAAATACCATAGGGCCCAGCGCGCCCACTCCCCAAAGAACCGAGGCAGAGATCCCAGCAGATCGCGCACACCCACATCCACAGCAGCGTTAGTCACAAGAGCAGAAGAGACGGAGGCCACCCACGTGCCCACTGACGGACGGCTGAATAAAGAGAAGGGGGCGTGGCCATGCGGTGGAATATTACCCAGCCCTGAAAGATAAAATTCTGACACACACTACGGCAGGGATAAACTTTAGAAACACCACGCTAAGCAAAGCAGGCCAGACACAGAAGGACAAGCACCAGACGATTCTACTTACACAGGACTGCGGCTGCACCAGAGAGAACGCCCTGCGGCAGAATCCGCACGGCTCCATCAGGATGGACCCCCAGCCCACGCTCATTCGTCACCCGGTAGCTCTTTCTTATTTATTTATTTTTATGAAAGTATGGTTGCCAAGAGGTGGGGGGTGATGGGGAGGGATGGACTGGGAGCTTGGGGTTAGAAGATGCAAACAAACTGCTACATGCCGGATGGATGCACAGCAAGGTCCTCCTGGAGAGCACAGGGAGCTGTATTCAGTATCCCGAGATAAACCACAGCGGAAAAGAATATAAAAAGAGAATGTGTGTGTGTGTCTAGCTGAGTCTCTAGTAGTTCTGACCCCAGCTCTGCCGCCGCTCAGGAGAACCAACAACGAGGGGACAGGCAAGACGATCCCCAGGGAGACGGTTCAAGGAGTCGCTCCAATTCCTGCCTGTCCCGGGTTACATGCTCCGGTGGCTCTGCCAGGGGCAACACGAAAGAAAGGGTTTTGGGAGAGGAAACAGACCCTGAATCCCTTCCTTCAGTAGAAGACGCAGAGGAGGACGGCTGGAGACCCTGAAGAGGCATGTAAGCGGTGGGATCAGGACGACGTGCCTCCAAACACCTCCCAGCCTGAGCAGGAGCCCCTGGACGAGACCCGTGGAAGGACGGGGGTCGCATCAGTGCCGGGGGCCCGGGGCTGCCCGCTCCGCAACCAGGGCAGACAGGACACCTCTCGGGGCAGCTCCTCGGGGGGAGCCTCGTGCGATGCATGCAGGCTCCTGGGCCATGTCCTTGACTTCGGGGAGCCGGGCAGACTGGGGAGGGGCCGTGGGAGATGGCTGTCCCCCCCCCCCCCAGGAAGTCCTCTTCTGGGAGAAGCCCCCCCACCACAACCCATGACTTGATCCAGAGGAGCAGGCGGCCAAGGAGAGGGGACGCTGTGTTCCTACATCCTTCCTGCCATCTCCTCGCAGAGCTCACTCCGTGACTCCGGATAGGAAAATCAAAACATTCTCTAAATAGGGTTGACGCTATTATCATTGAGCTCAGATCTCTCTGGAATGAGGAGCACTGCTTAGTCACACAGCTGATGATGGTGTTCGTAATGGAAAACAAAGGTCATAAGAAGCCTGGGGATGGAATCAGAAAAAGACACCTTATATTCAGATTTCCAAGGGTTGTCCAGTGAGAGTGGAAAAATGAATATATATTCTCTCTATATATTTTACACAATAAACCCCAGGTCTATCAGAGAGGTAAGTGTTTTAAAAAGCCATGAAAATGACAACAAAGATGAATCAAAAACTTATCTGAAGTTTGGGTGGGGATTTCTTTATTTTTAAATAAAAGCAACGAAAGAAATAACATAGGAAAGAGTGATAGACTCAGTTACAAAACAAATCTCCCATCCAAAAGGTCGTAAAAAATTAAAAGGCTAACACAAGGGGAGGATGAAGGAAGCATCTCTCTGGGCTCCTTTCTCTTCTTCTGCATCTCAACCTTAGGACTGGAAAGCCCTTGGAATCCTAAGCCTCCAGAGGCAGCATCGGAAACGGGGCCCGCGCTGTCAGGTCAGTTTCTTTCTCAGTGGAGGGACGGCTCTGCAGCTGCCCGTCAGGCGGCCAAGGCGGCATTCCAGGCCTTTCGCTCCCTCCCCAGGGCCCGAGGGAGGGCCGCCACCCTGAGCGGGCGGGCTGCGGGCCCTGCAGGCATAGGCCGGCACGTGCAGCCCCAGGTCCCCCATCGCCTTCGGAGGGCCGGCCTCACGCCCGCGGCCTCCCCTCTGAGCTGTGCTTCCCCGTGGTGTCAGCCCGGCCCGGTCGCCCCCCTCGTTAGCCGCCTGCAGTGACCCAGGCGATCCAGGAAGGACAGCTGTGCCATGGGGGGCCCTTCAGAGGGGAGGCCGCAGGCGTGAGGCCGGCCCTCCGAAGGCTGGGGAGGGGCTGCGAGAGACGGCTGTCTGCCCCCCAGGAAGTTCTCTTCCGGGAGAAGCCCCCCGCCCCGACCCATGACGCAATCCAGAGGAGCAAGCGGCCAAGGAGAGGGGATGCTGTGTTCTTTCACCCTTCCACTGTTTCCCTCGCAGGTTACAGAAATGATGAAACACACACACAGCCTGAGGCGAAATGTCCCCCAACCATCTCCTGCTGGGTGGATCCAGACCAGCTCAGCGCCTGGAGCCAGGCCAGCGCCTCCCTGAGATACCTACTCTGGTATCCCACTTGTGAGTCCAGAATCGAGCGGGGCTTGACACTGTAGATGCAGAAAATCCTCATGTTCTAGGCTATTTTGAGATTCACTAATAAATCGTAGGGGCTTCCCAAGTGGCTCTAGGGGTAAGGAACCCGCCTGCCAATGCAGGAGATGTGGGTTCAGTCCCTGGGTCGGGACGATCCCCTGGAGGAGGAAACAGCAACCCGCTCCAGCATTCTTGCCTGCAGAACCCCGTGGACAGAAGAGCCTGGCGGGCTACAGTCCATGGGGTCGCAAAGAGTCGGACATGCAACTGAGCACACACACACACGCCACAAACCGCAGACACTGGGGAGAGAGGAGCATCTTTCACACTTCAAACCACCCCGTGGAGGCTTAGGATGTGGTTTCCACAGCTGCTTTTGTAACCAACCTCCGTGAATTACACTGTGTTTATGCTACATTATATATCCTGTCGTATCATATCATTATGTCACATTGTATTCTATTATACAGACACTGTATTTCAAAAGAAAAGGAAGGCTGAGATAGAAACAAGTGTGGTCTCTCCAGTCAGGGCGAAGATGACAAATGGCCAGGGAGGAGGCGACCTTAGGAAGACCCGGGTGGTGGGGGGAGGTGTGAGCATACGGCAGCCCCTGGGGGGCACAGGGCACGCGAACCCACGTCTCCCGAGGCCACAGGGAGGCCTGAGCCTTCTAACTGGAGCTGGACACCCGGCTGGCGATGAACTCAGCCTCCGCCCGGCTGAGTGACCACACTGACCACCTCCCGGCTCTGTCCTCAAAATCCTGCCAGATCTGAAATTCTGCCCTGAGCAGATCCCGAATGCTGAATAAAAGTCCATCTTCACATAGGATCCTTTAGTCGTCAAAGGTCAAGTTCACAGCACAGAGGGGCTTCCCAGGGGAAGCTGTGCTGCTTATCACACCAGAGAAAAAAGGGAGAAGACCCGGAATGATGAAAATTAAAGTGTCAGCCACATTGACGATCATATCAGGCACCACTCCTCAAGAGCTGCCTTTCCATTTCTCTAATCAATCTAGATCGTGGAACCACGACTGCCACGGTTACTTAACTAACTTCTTTGCCAGAGACTCTGAGCCTTGAGTCTTCAGTCCTTATGCTTTCACGTTTACAGGCATTAAAGACGCAAGCAAATGAAACAATGTATTCCCTACTTTTTATCTACAATGTAAGAAATACAGCTCTGGTCAGTCACTTGGTCAGTTCAGCCGCTCAGTCGTGTCCGACTCTTTGCGACCCCATGAATCGCAGCACGCTAGGCCTCCCTGTCCATCACCATCTCTCGGAGTTCACTCAGACTCACGTCCATCGAGTCCATGATGCCATCCACCCATCTCATCCTCTGTCGTCCCCTTCTCCTCCTGCCCCCAATCCCTCCCAGCATCAGAGTCTTTTCCAATGAGTCAACTCTTCGCATGAGGTGGCCAAAGTACTGGAGTTTCAGCTTTAGCATCATTCCCTCCAAAGAAATCCCAGGGTTGATCTCCTTCAGGATGGACTGGTTGGATCTCCTTGCAGTCCAAGGGACTCTCAAGAATCTTCTCCAACACCACAGTTCAAAAGCATCAATTCCTCGGCACAGAAAGGCACACACCAGGACACCACGGCGTGCAGTCCCAGACTGAAGCACTGCACCTAAGGGTGATGCTGGCTCGGCCCTTTTTGTCTTGGGTCACCCGTTGGGAAAACAGGTCCCCTGGACAGGGAACACCCCAGGGGCAGCGGGTGAGGCTTCCTGATGGGGAAACAATGCCCTGTGGGTGGGGACAAGGCTGGTCCCAGGTGCCCCTCACCTGGGAGGGGATGAACGTGGAACCCAGATCCCACCAGCTCCGAATCACGCAGTTCTGAGTGTGTGGCTTCACTGCCTTGCGCCTCGATTTCCTCATCATAAAATGCAGCTAACACTACCAGTAAGAGCACTGAACTCGTGTGCTTGGAATCTGCCTGCTCCCCTCCTCCCACCCCCCCCCCCCCCGAGGAATCTGCAACCGTCCAAATGTGAATGAAATGACCGAACGGAAGTAGCACTAAAATAACTCAGGCACTGACTGAAGCTCAGTTTCTAAGGCAGTGTTTTTAAAACAAAGCATCTTAGTGTAGGAGAAAAGAAAATAGAATGGTGCCTGAAACACATTCTGCTCGGCTTGAAACCGAGCAGGCTGGCTCTGATGGGGAATATTTTGCGATGTAGTCACTGTCAACGGGACCCATGCATTTGTGTCCTGTACCTGCCAACCCTCCAGGGATGGAGTCTTAACGAAAGGATAGAGGAGGGCCAGCCCTGCGGTCCAAGGGACACCCCGAGAGGCTCAGAAGGTGCTGCTGGGACCCGCCCTCTTCTCTTCTGGCCAGGCTCTTGCTGGAATCTACCCGCAGCTGCCAGGACACCCACGAGGTGCCCAGAACGGTCTATCAGTTACTTGCTAAACATCGAGATTTTGCCAGGATACTTTTTCCTTTAGAATCAACAGGTCACAACCCACTTCCTTCAAAGTAGGAAATGTGTATCTCCTCTGGGCTTAGCAAGTTGACTTACAGCTGTCTCTTATACACATCTTTATCTACAATGTAAGAAATACAGCTCTGGTCAGTCACTTGGTCAGTTCAGCCGCTCAGTCGTGTCCGACTCTTTGCGACCCCATGAATCGCAGCACGCTAGGCCTCCCTGTCCATCACCATCTCTCGGAGTTCACTCAGACTCACGTCCATCGAGTCCATGATGCCATCCACCCATCTCATCCTCTGTCGTCCCCTTCTCCTCCTGCCCCCAATCCCTCCCAGCATCAGAGTCTTTTCCAATGAGTCAACTCTTCGCATGAGGTGGCCAAAGTACTGGAGTTTCAGCTTTAGCATCATTCCCTCCAAAGAAATCCCAGGGTTGATCTCCTTCAGGATGGACTGGTTGGATCTCCTTGCAGTCCAAGGGACTCTCAAGAATCTTCTCCAACACCACAGTTCAAAAGCATCAATTCCTTGGCACAGAAAGGCACACACCAGGACACCACGGCGTGCAGTCCCAGACTGAAGCACTGCACCTAAGGGTGATGCTGGCTCGGCCCTTTTTGTCTTGGGTCACCCGTTGGGAAAACAGGTCCCCTGGACAGGGAACACCCCAGGGGCAGCGGGTGAGGCTTCCTGATGGGGAAACAATGCCCTGTGGGTGGGGACAAGGCTGGTCCCAGGTGCCCCTCACCTGGGAGGGGATGAACGTGGAACCCAGATCCCACCAGCTCCGAATCACGCAGTTCTGAGTGTGTGGCTTCACTGCCTTGCGCCTCGATTTCCTCATCATAAAATGCAGCTAACACTACCAGTAAGAGCACTGAACTCGTGTGCTTGGAATCTGCCTGCTCCCCTCCTCCCATCCCCCGCCCCCCCGAGGAATCTGCAACCGTCCAAATGTGAATGAAATGACCGAACGGAAGTAGCACTAAAATAACTCAGGCACTGACTGAAGCTCAGTTTCTAAGGCAGTGTTTTTAAAACAAAGCATCTTAGTGTAGGAGAAAAGAAAATAGAATGGTGCCTGAAACACATTCTGCTCGGCTTGAAACCGAGCAGGCTGGCTCTGATGGGGAATATTTTGCGATGTAGTCACTGTCAACGGGACCCATGCATTTGTGTCCTGTACCTGCCAACCCTCCAGGGATGGAGTCTTAACGAAAGGATAGAGGAGGGCCAGCCCTGCGGTCCAAGGGACACCCCGAGAGGCTCAGAAGGTGCTGCTGGGACCCGCCCTCTTCTCTTCTGGCCAGGCTCTTGCTGGAATCTACCCGCAGCTGCCAGGACACCCACGAGGTGCCCAGAACGGTCTATCAGTTACTTGCTAAACATCGAGATTTTGCCAGGATACTTTTTCCTTTAGAATCAACAGGTCACAACCCACTTCCTTCAAAGTAGGAAATGTGTATCTCCTCTGGGCTTAGCAAGTTGACTTACAGAGAAAACAGCTGAAACGAGGCGTGAGAACACAGGTGAAGTCCTGTCAGAAGACTACCACTGCAAACACATACTGCCTAATAAAAGCTCTCTCCACGCTGCGGAGAGACGCTTCAGTCAGTCCAGCCCAGTCGCTCAGTCGCCTTGTGACCCCGTGGACTGAAGCACGCCAGGCCTCCCTGTCCATCACCAACTCCCGGAGCTTGCTCACACTCATCGGTTCTCACTAAATGAGATTCTGCAGGAGGAGCCGTCCTGAGGTGGGTGCTGTGGCCCCCAGCAGGTGCCCGCATCCTTGGTAACCAAGGTGACTGGTGGCAACCAGCACCATCACAGGCTGTTCACGGAGCTGGAGGAACCAGGACTGAACACGGACGTGCGTCTTTCCAACCAGATGGCGATGAAGGCTCAAGCCGCCTCTTCCTTCCTGCACCCCTTCAGACCTGAAGCAAGCCTAGACAAGAAGAGACACACCTCCGAAGCCAGTCTCCCAGGAGAAGAGGCCCAGAAATGGAGGGAGTGACTCTGAACCTTCTGCTGGCTGCACGTCACGCGCGTGGACGAGTTTAGCCCTCACATCAGCAGCACTGCCGTCATCCCCGTGAAGCAGGAGCCAGCGGCAGCCAGGAGCGCTTACCGGAGGTGGCACAGCCGGACGGAAACCCAGGGCCCAGCGTTTGTGCTCCCAGCCACCGCAGAAGTGTCCCCGCACTGGCGGGGCACAGGGGCACCCGTATTCTCATGCCCAGACCACATCCGGACCTGACATGACCCCGGCGCTCTGTAAGGGTCCTGCAGGGCACTCCAGCCTGTGGCCCCGGCTGGGAACCTCCTTGTTAACGTGGGTGACAGTCCCTACTGGCTGGGCGGAGACCTGTCCTGCTTCATGCTGGGCTCAGGCCTGGGAGCACGTGGTCTTTTAAATCAAATTCCCCTGCAACACAAGGTAGGGGGTCGCCCTTAGGGATTCGTTATTTAGAGCTGTCACCTGCGGTAAGTCAATGTTGAGTCACGAAGACAGACACGCTGTCAATTAGAGACGCCGAACGCTTTGAAAGGCTCCTTTAGCAGCCGGGGGGCGAGCAGCACCAGCCGCTCGCGGGGCCGCGGGGGCTGGGGGTGCGGACGGGACGAGGCGGCTCTCCCGCAGGCTTGTCACCCCGTCAGCTGCTTCAGCAGTTGACATTTTCCTTAGAAATGGCGTGCTGCCTCGTTACAGAAAGAGGGGGCAGGCGCCTGACACCTCCAAACTCATTTAAAGATGAAACAGAGCTGTCAGAGACGGTTCTCCACTTGTCAGGTTACTTGGAACCCAAATGACAACCACGCTCCGTCAGGCACACGGGACGGCCACCCGCGTGCCTGAGAAACAATCAGGCGGTGTACAATCATTTCCACGAGTTTCCTGGCCTCCTTCCGTTTTCCCCCTCTCAAAACAGTTTCACTCTGCGGGTGCATTTTTCTGGGGTGCTGTCTGCACCCTGGAGGGGGCCACTGTCACACAAGTTGCTTTTCCAACACGTTCTTCTGACTCACTAGCGAGCCTGCAAACCAGGGATGCTCTAAGGGTGGAGAACGGCTGCTGAATATCTGAATCTCTCAGGCTGACGGATGCAGAGGTGTTGGAGCCAAAACAAATCTCAACAGCCCTCTCTTCCACGCGTGCGGGGAAAGGAAGTTCTAAGAAGGTCCGAAGCCGCCTCAGTGGCTCAGAGGACTCAGCCACGTTTAGGACGTGCACCTGCCCCCCTTTCATGTGTCCAATCACCACCTCACACAAAGGACTCTTTTGTAAAACTTCTATATTTTCTCTTAGGAAAACAAGTTCTGATTGCATTTCTGGGAGGAAAAAAAAGCTGTTCTTTAGTGACGGATCATTATGAAAAGTCGAAATAGACGACGTAAAATTAATGTTTGGTTTGGAAGCTGGCTTTGAAAGGAGCACAAGAAAGTGGGAAGTTTTTCTGACTTTACGCTCACATGACCCATTCTCCCAATGTAAAAAGGATTTCACATAGTCAAGCATATTGTTCTGGAATATTATGCAAAAACAACTTCATGTTATACAAAGTCAAACATGTTGTATGTGTGTTGAAAAGTTGGAATACAGAATACAAAGATGAAAATAAAAGCTCTCAATGCTGCTACAGCTGTTTTTGTTTTGGCTCATTTCCTGCCAGTATGACATATACTCAGTATTTGTAAACACACAGGCACCTACCTGTATTCATGGAGACACTCATGCTTTTATTAATAACAACATCTCGATTGTTCTGTAACACAATCTCATATCCTGCCTAACCTGTGTAACCTTGTATCAGGAGCACTTTCTCAAGGACACTGAATCGGATTATAAACAAATGTGGAAGCATGCATACCCATGAGGCTAACATCATTGAGATGAGTGTCTGCACAGGGGTCGAGGCTGAGATCAACGGACGGGCGGAATAAGGACAGGCAGGGCGGATACATGGGTCCCTGTGGCTCCAGTTCCCTCCTGCCTGCCCTTCTTCCTTGGGGGCAGGAGGAAGGATGCGATGGGAAGAACAGTCACCACCTGAGAGGGCGGGGAGCAAGGCAAGGTGCTGAGTGCCTGCTGCTGAGGTTAGTGGGACCTGCGGATGGAGGGCAGATGGCAGGGGGCCACCGGGAATACTCGGCCACAGGATGACCTAACAAGGCGCCTGCTTCGACCTGCCCGTGTCTTCAACCACAGGGAGCTGCCCGCTCTGTGTCTGAGAGAGTGAACCTCTATGCGTTGAGGATGAAAGTGTGGGTTTTAGCAAATGGCCATGTCATGCAGCAGCTGCTCATTTCTAAAAATAGCAGCTTTACCGGGAAACATACCCCACTCAATCCCCCCAGCTACAGCGTGCAGCTCAGTGGTTTCCAGAATATTCGGAGCCATCACCACAGTCATAACACATTTTCATCACCCCTAAAAGAAACCCACGGCCAGTCAGTCATCCTTGTCTCCCTAACCTCCCAGCCCCCAGCAACGATTCAGCTACTTTCCATCCCCGTGGATTCGCCTCTGCAGGATTTTCATCTAAATAGAATCCTGCAACGTGAGCAATGTTGTGACTGACTTCTTTTTACCCAGAACCTTGTTTTCAAGGCTCATCCGGGCCAACGATACATCGGTATTTCATTTCTTTGGATTGCCAAACAATACTCCCCTGTATGGACATACCATACTTTATTTATCCACCAGTGGATGGATATTGGGCGTTTGTCCATTTTTTGTCTATTGTGAATTGACGGATGCTGCTATGAACATTCATGTACAACTTTTTGTGTAGACGAATGTTTTCATTTCTGTTGGTTATATACAAAAGATTGGAATAGTTGAGTCATATGCTAACTCTGTTAACTTTTGAGGAAGTGCCAGAGAAGCTGTTCATTTTCTAGACATTCTGATGATCCAGAATTACCAGAAGTCTAAATTGACTTTCTACTTCTATGAAACTACTGTTTAGTGATGAGATTATTTTATTTAAAGTGAGGGATACAAAGTCAAAAGCTGCTTTATTTTCTAGACATCTTTTATTAACCACGAATGATTCTTTAAAATTATATTATTATGGAGATCTTGGCCAAGTTCAACTGACAGACAATTTTAGAATTGTTATTACTGCTACAATAAAAAATGTTCACTATAAGTAGCATGGCTTAAATTATGTGGCTGCATTAAAAACTCCAGTGTCTAAAATAAACTCGAATGCCTACACAGACCCCAAAACTTCTGTGTACAAAAGAACTATTGGGACAATTTGTTAGAAAAGTCAAATTCTAGGCTCTAGCCCTAAGAGATTATGATCTAGTAGGTCAGGAGTGGGGACTAGGAATTACTTTTAACAGCGTTCCTCAAATACGCACAGCTGATTCTGATGCAGGCTCTAGTTTGGCCAAAGTGTGCAGCTTCCATATTCTCTTCATGGGCCGTGCTGACAATGTCACCCTGTTTCCTGTTTCCTATAAAATACTTTTTGATAGATTAAGTCTCACCCACCTTCTAAATCCTTCTTGAATGAAGAATTTTGAAAAACTCTTTTCTTCCTTTCTACCTAGGACATTTAGGGATATATATATACAATTTGATCTATGCATTTACTGTCTTATCTTATTGGTTATATGTAGTTCAAAAATATATCTTATTTACCAGCTAGACAGAAAGTGCCCTGAAGGTGAACCAGTGAACCAGTGAAGTGGCTCAGTCGTGTCCGACTCTTTGTGACCCCATGGACTGTAGCCCATCGGGCTCCTCCATCCATGGGATTTCCCAGGCAAGAATACTGGAGTGGGTTGCCATTTCCTTCTCCAGGGGATCTCCCCGACCCAGGGATCGAACCCAGGTCTCCCGCATTCCAGGCAGACACTTTACCATCTGAGCCCCCAGGGACGCCCCGCCCTGAAGGTAGAGAATGATGTTATTTTTGTACTGCCTCCTGCATGCAGGCGCTTAGGACATTGCGATATAAGACCTAAAAATTCAAGAAAGACCTGCTTTGACATCTGTGAGTTTCGTAGGCCCCAAAGTCCTAACCACAACTTCTGCCTTTGTCCGATGTGCCCCCCACCCTACTGGAAAGCTTCCCAGGTGGTGCTAGCGATAAAGAACCTGCCTGCCAGCGAAGAAAATGTAAGAAACACAGGTTCGATCCCTGGGTCGGGAAGATCCCTGGAGGAGGGCACAGCAACCCCCTCCAGCGTTCTTGCCTGGAGAGTCCCATGGACAGAGGAGCCTGGCGGGCTGCGGTCCACGGGGTCACACGGAGTTGGGCACGACTGAGTGGCTGCGCGCACCGCAGGAAAAGGCTCCCCGCCCTGGGATTCCCCGTGACCCGGATCGATGAGCCCCATCTGGTCTTCAGCCTAACAGGTTCACTGCCCTGCCAGCCCACAGAACGGTTCTAACAAGCCCCCCACACTCTCCCTGGAACCAGGGGTCACCCTGCCCTCTTGTTATTTATTACACAGCCTGCATCTCACAGCCCCTGTGACTTGCTCCATGCCTGCCGGGAGCCCCGTATGGTCCCATGTGGTGGGTGTCTTCCTCCCCCCGTGAAGAGCATGGGTGAGTGACAGACTCCATCATCTCATCTGCCCAGACCAGGTGCTGTGTGCTCAGCCTCCTCTCACTGTTTAGGACCCGGGATCCCTCCCTCACCCCAGGAGGTGATCAGAGCAGATGGGCTGGCGCTCCGTTCTGCGTGCTACCGCCTACGTGACCGTGCACTTGGAGCAGAGGTTTCAAATAGCAGCTTATCTGGACCCATGTTACGTGCACATTCTTGGCTGGGAGGTGGGGTGGGAGCAGCTCAGAGGGAGGGAATCAGGCGTTGGACTGAATTTCTAAAACCCAGTCCGGGGGACGAAAGAGAAATAAAACAATCATGAGTCACATTTTGTTTAAAACTGAGCATCCCAGCCTGATGGACGGATTCAGGCTGCTTTGTTGCCCAATACAGCCAAAGCAACCTGCTTCTGCTCTCCTCCTCAGCGCTCCTTCCCACAAGTGGCACGTCACAGCCAAGCATATGCAGAGGGTGGCATTTACACAATACGGCTTTCCCTCTGAAGACTGTGCACGTTTTTTAGGGAGATGTTAAATATTCAGGGACATGCTTGTATTGTGTATTATCAATCAGAGAGTAACGTGCCGACATACAGAGGTCAAGCAACACTAAACGGGGTGGCTATACCCCCTCATTACAAGCAGAGGATAAACCACAGTTAGGCACATCTTGCCCTCTGCAACCCCTCACCTTTCAAGGTGGCCTTCTTAAGAACCTTCATTGCGTAGAGCTGTCCAGCATCTGACCCCTTGACTTTCCTCACCAAGAACACCTAAGGAAGAGAACACAGGACATCGGCAGCTGTTAAAGGCGGAAACTCATTTTCCTTATTTGATCTGACAAGGGGATACACCAGGGAGTGTGGGAAATCCCAGTACAATAAATATGCCATAGGAAAAACTTAAATGCGACATCTCCTGCAACAGCTAAAAAAGTTCCATCTAGTTTAGTGCAGCCCTGTGAGGACCCATGTTATGTGTTCCTCTTAACAATCGTGGTTGTTTGGGCACCATTCTCTTTCTATGAAACATGAAATCAGAGGTAATTGCTGCTGTTTTCAGTTGCTGTGTCCGACTTTTTGCAGTCCCAGGGACTGCAGCGCACCGGGCCTCCCTGTCCATCACCAGCTCCAGGAGCTTGCTCAGACTCATGTCCATGGAGTCAGTGATGCCATCCAACCCTCTCATCCTCTGTCGTCCCCTTCTCCTCCTGCCCTCGATCTTTCCCAGCATCAGGGTCTTTTCTAATGAGTCAGCTCTTTGCATCAGGTGGCACAGTACTGGAGCTTCAGCTTCAGCGTCAGTCCTTCCAGTGAATGTTCAGGGTTGATCTCCTTCAGGATGGACTGGTTTCATCACTGGGCTGTCCAAGGGCCTCTCGAGAGTCTTCTCCAGCACTGTTTGACGGCAATCAGTTCTTTGGCACCCAGTCTTCTTCATGGTCCAACTCTCACATCTGTACATGACTACTGGAAAAACCACAGCTTTGACTACATGAAAATTTGTCAGCAAAGTGAGGTCTCTGTTTTTTAATGCACTGTCTGGCTTTGTCAAAGCTTCCCTTCCAAGGAGCAAGTATTTTTTAATTTCACGGCTGCAGTCATCTGCAGCGATTTTGGAGCCTAGGCAAACAAAATCTGTCACTGTTTTCATTGTTTCCCCATCTATTTGCCATGAAGTGATGGGACCGGATGCCACAATCTTAATTGCCTGAATGTTGAGGTTTAAGCTAGCTTTTTCACTCTCTTCTTTCACCCTCATCAAGAGGCTCTTTAGTTCCTCTTCACTTTCTGCCATTAGAATTGGTTTCATCTGCATATCTGAGGTTGTTGATATTTCTCTCAGCAATCTTGATTCCAGCTTGTGATTCATCCAGCCTGGCATTTCCTATGATGTACCAGCAAATTTGGAAAACACAGCAGTGGCCACAGGACTGGAAAAGGTCAGTTTTCATTCCAATTCCAAAGAAAGGCAATGCAAAAGAATGCTCCAACTACCGCACAATTGCACTCATCTCACACGCTAGTAAAGTAATTCTCAAAATCCTCCAAGCCAGGCTTCAGCAATACGTGAACCGTGAACTCCCTGATGTTCAAGCTGGCTTTAGAAAAGGCAGAGGAACCAGAGATCAAATTGCCAACATCCGCTGGATCATGGAAAAAGCAAGAGAGTTCCAGAAAAACATCTACTTCTGCTTTATTGACTATGCCAAAGCCTTTGACTGTGTGGATCACAATAAACTGTGGAAAATTCTGAAAGAGATGGGAATACCAGACCACCTAACCTGCCTCTTGAGAAATCTGTATGCAGGTCAGGAAGCAACAGTTAGGACTGGACATGGAACAACAGACTGGTTCCAAATAGGAAAAGGAGTGCGTCAAGGCTGTATATTGTCACCCTGCTTATTTAACTTATATGCAGAGTACATCATGAGAAA